>RCHF01000488.1:0-183438 GCA_003987895.1 Neonothopanus nambi | reverse complement strand
ATAATAAGGATCGGAGTTGATGATATCTGCATGCAGCGCCCACAGGAGCTCCGAGGAGGCTGAAACTGCAAGAGTCAGTAGTATGRCAGATGGTGGGATATCACAGCGCCCATAGCAAAGGCGGACACGGAGGTGCCGGAATACACTGACGGAAAGACCTGGACGCGATCCCATTATGTCACTTATTCTGAAGTTGTTCAACTGGGAATTTAAACTGGATTCAAATACGCCGAATGTATTGTGAAGGTCTATGGATCAGGGGTAAGCGGCATGTCTCTTCCATACCCGTATACGACTTGCAGATAAAGGCGATGCCCAAGGGAAATCCATTGAGTCCCAGATGATCTGGTAGCTCAAAAATTGAATAGAGAATAATCATGTAGAGGCAGTGTATAAAAGACGCCTTCAGTGAGTATTTGACCTGCCGCACACTGCGGAACTCGAGTTATTCGATCCCGTATGTGCATTTCGTGTATCTCCTACTTATTTGCACACGACGGAAGAATCACGATGAGTTGTTGGCCTTCAACTCCGCCTACCGAATGGATGAGATGAGTTAAAAGCTTTGATCATCGACTCCTACACACCTGTCTTTGCTGTTCCTCAGCCTCCATGCGTTCCATCAGCTATACACGATCCGGTAGTTAGTGATCTACGGGTAACTCAAAGATCAAGACCGAAAAACGCATACCTCTAATACATGGTGGAGGGTTAGCGACTAGCCAGCCTTGCAATTTTGAACTGAACCCTTACCTCTTCCCCTTCGCATTGTTGCGCGATGCATAGCAATGCTAGAGCCAAATGTCCAAACGGTGAGACCCGCTAATGAATAGACGACCCCTCTATGCAGGATGTCCAGTATAGGGAGCATGGAGAAATGACACTTTTGTGCTAAGTAGTGAGAAACCGGTTGATCAGAGGTATAGGTGCACTGCCACATATCCTGAGAAATTCACTTCGGACTTTCCCCGCTGCCAGTTGGCGTCGGGGACGGGGACGGAGACGAACATCTTCAAGCTTCTCCCTCATCGCTATCGTCCTCACTGGCTCCTTGCAGATCTTCAATACAGTTTCCTGGCATCTCAAGAAGAATACGCTTGGAAGCAAGCAGCAAATTGTGAACAATCATCGATGGCAATTTCCAGGCGTGGACTAAACGTTGTATTGTTCATTTTGATTTTCCATCTGAGGCAATAACATATGGTGGCGTCCACAATGAAATATACAAGTGCGCAGGGTATGGTTTCAACACATAAAGCTTACCCAGCTGTGGTCGAAAGTTTCCCTTCACCCTCAATCGAAGAGCAACTTGCGAGCGCAAATCTGCTCAGTTCTTTATGGCTACCCTTCAGGCGGGCGGCGTGGTTTCTGCATCCGATTCTCAGCCAATAGCTGGTCTTTGCAGTGTTCCTTTGGATATCTTGCTAGAGCTTGTCGGGCTGCTCGACTTACAGGACGCGATTTCACTCACCATGGTACGCTCCTTATTAAAACTACCCTACGCTCATGTCACCAACTCGCTTGAATTCTAGGTCTGCCGTCGTCTACGCCAGGTAGCCGACGACCGTACCTTCTGGTTTCACGTGTTGAAAACGGCCCAAGAATCGACTGTTTTAGCCTGTCCTACGTCCGATGATTTATCCAAGTATACGAACGAGAGCTTGCGGGCCATCGCTCTCCAAACTCATCGGCGTAACATCAACTTGAGTTCTCCCAAACCACGTATTATGGGTCCAACGACCGTTCTCCTTTGCCCTAGTCCGCAGGAGTTTATTACCGAAGTGCCTGGGACGCATCTCATCGTTACACGGTGCTTGAAGACTGGCCTGGCTATTTGCTGGGATGTGCAGCGGAAAAAAGCCATACACTCGTTTTATGTTGGTCGACGGATGTTTAAAGTGACTAGATTGCTCGAGGGGCCAGGGAAGCTATTAATCATCCTCCCTGTGTCGGAATTGAAGTTAGACATATAGTGAGTCTGAAATACTGATCTATTTCAATGTGCTGATGGTTATTCTCCCAAGCCCTACGAGTTTTGTCTTCCTCCGAGTCAATTTTGGCGCCAATCCTCTTGCTGCTGACCAGCCTTTTCAACGGATTTGCAGACATGACCTCCCAGAGGACTTTGAAGTTGAGACTTACTGCTCAAACACTCAGTGGACGGTAATGCTCAACTCTGCGGCACCTTCGCTTCGGTTGTTCGTGTTCAATAACTTCACCGGAAAAAGCTCAGTTATTAAGACGGACCTTGAAGTGAGTATACTACTCCTAAGTCGACCCAGAAACGAGGTTTGACGTCCCGCCTACAGAGTCGTAACGGTCGGCGTAGGCTCGATCTTTCATTTGGCGGCCAGGATCTTTACCTTATCATCCAACATATTAATCATAGAAGACACATGGAATTTACCGACTTTTACCGTTGTCCTAGTGATCTCTTTTCCCAAGTCACCGAGGGAGAGGCATTGTCAGTCGTGACGTGGAATTGCGACGGGACCTTTGAAGAATACCCAGCAACTCCAGCGATCAATGGTTTTGTGAAATATAAAATTCACGAAACGTCTTGCTCGGACCCAGACGGACGTCTCTTCATGACAGCTTACCAGGCTAGCTATCGGCTATTGAAACATGAAACCGTGGTCTACAAATTTTGGTCTCTTTCGCAGTCCGCAGATGCAAAAAGTATTGCCACGGTACACCGTTTCGCCATTCCCGGATCGTTGAGGAGATCCCTCGACAAACAACTGCTTTTTGCAGCGTCGTATACTGGTCGCTACTACGTATCTCTCGGTGAATACGGCAGTTCCAGTAGGGATTGGTCTATGCGGCTTGTGTGCTATGATATAGAGAGCAGACAATGCTCGGTTCGGACTCTCCCACTCCCCTCGACCATCCCCGGCCTAGCTGTCGTGAAATCATTGCTGTTTGACGAAAACCTGGGTATACTGTATCTGCTACTTCTTGAGGGCACCATATATAGTATCCCTTATGCATGACTAGATAGGACAACTGAAAAGTGTTGTAGACTACCGGGTACTTATGCGCCATGTAAGTACAGCTTGTCAAGTTCGTGGTGGTAGGCCCTTACTTCAGCTGTATTCAACGAGACTTTTATGATAAAATGTTCAGCAACCTCTATGCACAGTTAAGTCGTAATCAAAGTATAGAACTTGCAGCAACTTCGACAGAATAGCTTGGCTTGTTTGGGCTGGACACGTCCGGCAATGAGTGTATGAATAAGAATCCAAAAGGAATAGACCAAGGGTATATATATCAACATTATGTAGAAACATCCTCTAATCGCGACATGTTGAAAATACCTCTACTGAAAGCGTTGACCACGGCTTTGAAGCCACCCTCTTGCACTTCAGAGAGGAACAAATCGTGTTGATCAGCAAGCTGCTCATTATTTCTTCGAATCTCCCGTATGACACCATGCTCCCGAGCACATTCAGGGCATTCCGTATCATGGTCGGCGAGGCACCTGTCACGAGCTTGTAAGTAGAAACATTTAAAGAGAGCAGGGAATGTTGCTTACCGTTGATGATAGCTATGGTTGCACATGAAATGGACACTGGGAAGATCCAGTTGCGCCCTGCAAGTTGAGCAGCGCGTGACCTGGAAAACCTTCGGGTGTGCGGGATCCGAAAGCTCTTCGACTTGCTTGAGTTTGGTAGCGGTCTCCGTTCTGTACGAACCAATCCACTCTTGGTCCTGATGAAACAATCGAGGTCAATGGCCAGTCTGGACGAAGTCTCGAATGGACTTACAGCTTGTATTTCAGCTCTATCCTGCTTTATTCTTTCTATTAGCCACTCCTTCACCAGTCCGACACTTGCGACGTCATTTCGACTGAGTACTTGAATGATCCCTAAGGGCGGCATTATCCCTTCTTTATCGATGTGCTGGAGGATCTCTTTGACATCGTCGCGATGCCGCGAAAGTAGATCCGGTGAAGAGGTTAAGAAACGCAGGACAATCGTATAGAGATGAGGATGTTTGGGTCCGTACATTCGTAGGTGCTTTACAACCTCTGTTGAAGCTTCAGGCATCGATCCTTCCTTATCTCGTTCCATCCAGAAGCGCAACACGTCCTCGTACATTCCCAGCTTCTCCCATAACAGCACCAAGCCTTGGGTATAACCTCGGCTAGAGCACAGAATGAGCGCGTGTGTTGTATCGTAAGGTATTGTGCTGCTGCGAAGGACTCGCAAGGCTTTCGCCTTCAAGGCCGGTTCATCTTGTGGCTTGGAGGATGTAGCGGTAGAAGAGATTCCAGGGAGTGTTAGATAAAGTTCTAGCAGTGTGTTCCAAACTGCCGCTTGATCTTTCTCTTCATCACCATCGTCATTGGTCGCGGCCGGCCCCGCGCTTGCTACCAGTTCAGCGATATGTTTCTGCGGATCTTCGTCAACGCTCTGCCTCCATCGCCTAGCAGCCACTGTTTCAAGGAAGATAACAAACTGCTCCATGTGATCGACAAAGTGAGCGAAGTATAGACGCGGACTCAGCCTCTTCACAGGCTGGACTTTGGGAGGCCGAGATGTGCTCATAGCTGTAGCCGCCGACGTGGGTGCGGCAGAAATCGCAGAAGGAGGAGGAGAGGTGGTGCGTGGCGTGCCAGTGACACTCTCACTTTTTGTACTACCATTGGCCTGGACAGTACTGTTGTCGTAGCTAGAATGGCGGACAGACGAGACATCGCCTGGACGTACAGTTTTGATGGACGGAGCTGAGGTTGTAGCGGTGTCGGAGGTTTGAGCGGCGATAGAATTACGATTGAGATTGAGATAGGAAAGATATGAGGCGCCTCCAGCTGCGGCAGTACCTGGCATATTCTTTGAGGTTGCGGAGCCAGGTGTTTCTTCCCCTGTGCTGTCGACCACCTCCAGAGCCGTACTATTGGTAGTGCACAGATCAATCAAAAGCTGAGTCGTTTCCTCTGGAAGGTTTGCAAGCAGAGCTCTGCCATACCGGGCAAGATTACTTTCGGCCTGGAAAGCGTAAAGTGAGAATGCTGAGACGAAATCAGCGAACAAGGGACTTACAGCCTCCGTGCCTAGCTTTCTCAGGTATGCCAACGCGTCAGCATACTTTCCTGCATCCTCTATTTGTATTCTCAAATACTCTTCGTGCCGTTCATACTTTCGTGCGAGATAACTGGCGTGATCAAAGTAGCCTGCTTGTCTGCACACCCTTATTGCAGTGTCCAGATCGAAGGGCAACTCGTCCTGCGCGTCTGACTCCCCTTGTCCTCTTCTCGTCGATTTAGACTCGGTCTTTATGAAGCTATCCAGCCGCGCGACATCTTTGAGCTTGGTGTACGTGTTCAACAGCAAAGTTGTATGGTCTGAATTAGCAAGACCCTGAGAGTGAAGCTCCTGTAGATAGGTGACGAGGTTATGGATTCGCTGAGCGTCGAGGAACTGTTCAAGAGCATTAGAAAGAGAAGTTTGAAATAAAAGAAGCACTCCACCTTTCGAATAACATAGCTAGGCTGTACATGACCCATAGTCTTGATAAACTGAGCCATAGCACCATCGTAATCACCCTTTGAGTACAGATGATCTCCATACTGTTTATGAATGTCGGCAACATTCGACTCGTCTAGCCCCTGTGTGCGTGCAAGGTTTAAAGCAAGGCCGTACAACGATTTACGATACAGCATGTCAAGTTTGGCCGATGTAGGTTTCTCCTCCAAATGGTGAAGCTGTGAGAGAATGGTACGTGAGCTGCTTGCTTGCTAGCCAAAGAAGAAATAGCGCACATCTCCGTCATTACCCAGCACATATAGCCCGCCCCATGGCGCACTGATGATGTCTCGGACGCCTTGGGTAAAGGTCCCAGTATAAGCAACGAGTTTATTTGCGGGGTCGAAAACTGTCACCTGAAAGAGGGTCATAAGGTTCACTCGACTTCGTTTCGTTAGTGAAATTTGGGCTGACCTTCGTGATCTCCTTCGTGTCGGCATCTGCTGACGTACGCACAAAATTTCGCACTGTTGCAGAAGCCGCAGAGGCCGAGGGAATGAAAGGAGGCGAAACAATGACAAGGTAGATCGAGTGCAAGTGGATGAAAGATTTACGACCTTGGTAAGGATTAGAACATCAGAATACATCACACGCAAGACATAGACGCGAGTCCCACCTTCGTATGCGAAAGCAGTTCCTCTACCCTCAATGCCACACATATATATCGCCTCATCACGAGCAACAACCATCTCTCTCGAGAAATTGTCGCTACTCATTGCTGTACATCCCAGTGCAGCGCCAATTTCGTCCACTACAGTCGCTGAAGAGCTACCAGACCCTCTACCCGAAGCCTGATACACCAGCACATGATTCGTCGTCACAACGAAGAGGTATAGATTTGGGTTTGTATGATCGCCTGAAGTAGTTGACTCTCGGGAATGTTTGGAGTGTTTGGGATCATCAGACCGTTCAGATGCGGAATTTGAGGTAATAGGTTCGCGGAATCCAAGACCAGTAATTGGCTCAGTGGGTGATTCATGTATAGTGCGTGGTTTGGGGAGAGTGGTGAGAGACCCTGAAGATGCTAAAGACTGATCGAGGTGTCGATAAAGAAGAACTGTTCCATCACCGAGACCAATTGCTAGATGAGAAAGTGTCGCGGATAGGGCGACGCTGGAGACCTGGCAAAGAGTGAATTCAGGGGAAAAAAAGATGTAGAGTAGATCTTACGGGGTGTGGTCTGTTACTAGGCTGTATTTTGGCTGATCGAAGGAGAAGAGGTGCGGTTGTTCGTTTGTCTTTCTTGTCAAGGTCCCAGATCTTCAGCAAAGGCGAGTGAACCGCATCTTCTTCCTGCAGGAAGAGAAATAAGAAAATGACATAAAATATTAGAGAATAAGGCACATACCCCTAGAGTGACCAGAGTGCCTTTTCGCTCAACCATATGTGTGACCCGACCACGGATATGTGCTACCCAGCTGCTAATCGACTCGAAATCCTTATTGAGGAGATGAATAGAGCCATGGATGTCAGCAACTAAGACACCAGCCGAGGAAGAAGCAATGGTTGAGATTTCCAGCGCGGCCTATGCTACACTGTCAGTATCGTTGTCGAGCTGAGTTCACCGCAGTACATACCTTGAATATGTCGGGCGAGCTGCCAAGATCGTGCACATCTTTCACAGGCACAACATCAAAGAATGAAAACTGACGCCACTGTTTCAAGAAGAACAATTAGTTTCACGCATGTTACGCGAGAGGGATAAGAAGAGTATAGTTGTTCAAAGGAACCTACAAGAAATAGTGAGACTCACTGCAGGCGCTGAGGTGCTGCCTGCATTGGCAGCAAGACTCGAAGACATTAAAGTTTACTCCGTACGGCACCCTCGGAATTTATGTCGCTGTCGAGCACGAGAAGCGGCACAACAGCTAATTAGCTTCAGATTTGGTAGTTGGGTATAATCTCCACAGTGGGCGTTTCAAAGTTGATGAGCGAGGACTAGAGAAGAAGAGTTCGAGATAAGCCAGCAAGGACAGCTTGTAGGCAATGGCGAAGTGCGCCGACAATGTCAGAAACGACGAGCTCAGCTGAGCGCTGACAGTCAGCGGCAGTAAAGTCTGCTGAGCGTCTGTACACTAGCTACCAGTCACGTGACGATGTCCCATTGGTCCATCCCTCCCACCCGACTTCAAACGACGACAGCAACATCTCGAGTTTCCCTACATCCGTCTTGTGTAAGTTTTTTCTATTCGACATTACATAT
This sequence comes from Neonothopanus nambi, assembly GCA_003987895.1. Lineage (NCBI taxonomy): Eukaryota > Fungi > Basidiomycota > Agaricomycetes > Agaricales > Omphalotaceae > Neonothopanus > Neonothopanus nambi. Next base: position 175,707 of record RCHF01000488.1, on the reverse strand, counting down.
TACACAACGTTGAACGCGCTGCATTACTCTAGCACAAAATGTCTTTCCTTGGTTATTGCAAATGGCCCACACCCGCAAGTCCTTGGCTCAAGAAAAAATGAAATGTTACTGACGATTGATTCGCTCTCCATCCAGTTTCTCAGACCCATGTGGCCATTCATGGTAGCAGGCTCGATTACCATCTACTATGTTGCTAAAATTCAAGATATGGCTGTCCGCTGTGCGTCACTCAATTCCTTAAATTTGGGATACTGACTCATTGGCTGCAAATACCTAGCCCCCGAGTACGCTAAAGACCCGAAGAACCCATATGCCACACAGATTGCATCGGAGTCTGCTCATTAGAGATGAGTAACGGCGTGGATGCATGACGCGGAATACGGAAGCTGAAGTCGAAGAGCTTGGGCCTGTATTGCTGCGTCTACTACATAGAAGAATGGATATTTAAACGGGTCACTCCCGAAGTTGAACCTTGTGCAGGTCGAATTCATCGTCTTCCTAGCTTCTAGAGTCCAAGTAAAGCTGTTTGCACTACTCACGATCCGGCACTGCTTCGTAAAGTCAGTATACGGGAGCTACAAGCTTTTCATTTCGGAAGTTAGACTTTCACCAAGTGTAGGTGGCTGTGATACCACCTCGAGGGCGGCGTCTGTGGACACCCTCAACCAAAATCATTGAGGCCGAGTTTTTAAGCAGGTTGAGGGGCACCATCACCAAATACTTTGGCGAAGTCTTATATAAAGCGCGTGCAAGGTTATAACTCAACCTGTATTTCTTTCTTCTATTTCTCGACCATGCGCCAAAAAATGTACATTGCTCTATCTATCGTACTTCTACATGAAAACACAATTTGTGCCCTTTCCTAGGACGAAACGCAATATCGAGGAGTACCGAATGAATCCAAGGATCATCAGACTCGACAACGAGCTGGTAGGCTCTCGGACCACTTGGCTGAAGCATGGTATTCACTATACGAAGTCTTGTATCCGAGCAGCGATAGAGTCGTGGACTTTATCGTCACTATGAGAACTCCACTCACCCTGAAAAGAGTAAACAAGACTTTTGAGTCTAGCAACACCAGGGATTAAAGTGCTCTGTCTCGATTTGACCATACAGACAAATCTATCCTCAACTTCCTCCTCGTCATCCAAGAAAGTCCTCAGCTCCAAATCCGACAAGCAAGGCAAGAAGACGTCCTCTACGTGCTCTACACTCGGTTGAATCGTGAGTAGATCGAGAAGCTCGTCATTGACAAAGTCTGTGAAGAGTGCACCGGTATTATCGATTTTTAGGTTGACAAGCGTAGGCACCGCACGAAAGACTCTACGTAGTTGACCTCGTTTCATGCTAATGAGCGTCCCATCGAGATGAAGAGTCTGAAGTGCGCACTCCGATCGTGAAATCATAGACGCGAATTCCGTCGAAGACCATCCCGTCTGTTCAGGCCGCATATAACGGATGAGAAGCACCTGCAATGAGGGTAAAGTGAGATTACGGAAAACTGTGTAAGAGCCAGAACCGTGCTCCGGAATCACAATATCCAGTCTCGTGAGTGCAGGATAGGAGGGTAAAGGTGATGGTGCCTGCGACGGGGAAATCTTGTGAACAAACACGACGAGTTTCTCCAAATTGTTACATTGACGCAAGATATCAAGACATTCAGTCTTGAGTGTCGTCTCTACCAACTTCAGTTGGGAGTAAGGTAACGCATAAGGGCCCTGGAGTCCGTGAACCACCAAAGAAGACAAGTTGGGAGAGACTTCAAACAGACTGATCGGTTTGTGGGAGGGTCGGTAGTCATCCAGCGTAAGGCTCTGCAAGGTAGGAAAATAACCGTCCTTAGAGCGAAACCGGAGTCGCATTTCTTCTTTGACCATCTTCCAGAGGTACTTGTCAAATGACAGGTTTACGGAGTACCATCTATTAGAATGAAGCAGCAACTTTTGGAGAATCTCCTCTTTAGGCTCTCCAAGTATGTCGTCCTTCTTGCGGCCCATGATAGTAAGCGAAAGGGGAGCCGGTTTAGACATGGAAAGATAATGGGAAATCAGCCTAGCCCCAGAACTTGCGGAGACTCCTTCGATATTAAGGTTGATACTCCATCTCGCACCAGCCCACAGCCGCGGTCTTGACTTCGTAATCTCCCTCCACTGATGACACACTTGTGAAACGCGCAGTATTTCAGGCGTTGAAAACCCGTTAATCAGAAAGAGTTCTGGTGCAGAAAGTGAGAAGATCTCTTCGAGCAACTCGACAGGTAAGCGACGTATGGGGGCCAACAAGCCTTTTGCTTGATCATGGCATCTCCGAAGGCGTTGGCGCGCTTTCTTGCGCTCAGAAAGAGCCTTGGAAAGCTGAAGGATTTCGGTATCGATGCAGCGAATCTCCTCGGCCTTATCGTCAACATATCGGATGATTTGGGGAATCTGTGGTCCGCTGGGAACGAAGGGACTGCGAAAATAAACTTCAGGAAAGTTGGGAATCAAGACAATAGAATCATGGGACTCCGATTGAGGAAGGCATTCGTTACTCGAGGAAGGTTCTGAAGGTTCGTGCATGGTAAACTCAGGAGTCTCAGTCAAAAAAACGTAGTCGAGAGGAACTCGGCTATCAGTCGCGCCGGACAGTGACTCACAATCCACTCCATATAGATAGTGATAGTAGTTGACATGTCTTACAGAAATGCAAAAATTGTCGTTACTTATGTACAGAAATAGATGTGCTATGTATCGTTACAAGGAATACTCTCGAACATAGATCGACCACCTCCTCAGGCAACAGTAGCGTTGTTGAAAATCAACAGGTTAACGGTGTCTTTCGGAAGATCCGAAAGCATACCCGGGGTGGCAAGGGCCAAGACGGCCTTCTTCAACTGGGCAGGCGTTATAGGCTTCGGTGAGGGAATTGGTGCAGTGACAGCCTCAATAAGTCTAGGAGAAGGAAGGAAGGAAGTGATAAAGCGGGGAAGGGCAGCATGAGCGACCGAGTACATGGTAGTGAAGGGGCTCTGAGCCTTGACGCCAAGTTCAGGGACCTCGAAAGCCTCAGCGAGCTGAGGGTTGAAGGTAACAGAAGGGTAGATGGAAAGGAGGTATGCAAGCAAGCCACAGACATGAGGTGATGCCATGGAAGTGCCAGAAATCGTGTTGGTCTGTCCGTTGTTCCAGGTAGACTTGATGTTCAAACCTAGCATGATCATAAGGACAAGGTAACTCGAAAAGTAAAAACGAGTATACACACCAGGTGCAAAGACATCGACACATGGACCATGGTTGGAGAAGTAAGCACGCTCATCCATAAGAGTAGAAGCGCCGACAGTGAGTGGCTTCTCAGCAGCAGCAGGCGAGGAGTTGCAGGCATCACGGTTCTCGTTACCTGGCACAAAGGATGAGTGCTTGAACGAATAAATAAACAAAAACAGTAATACCAGCTGCGACAGCAAAGTGGAGACCGCTGTCAGTAGCACTGTTGACAATCTTGTCCAAAGCAGGTGACTTCCCTCCACCAAGACTCATGTTCGCGACGGAACCCTTGTGCTTGGTCGAGCCAGTAGCCGCGACTTCCTTCTGGGCGGCCTCAGCCTTCGCCTTGGCGGACTGAGCGGCCCAGTCAACGCCGGCGATGACATCGGACATGGTACCACTTCCATTGGAACCAAGAACTTTGACAGCAATCACGTTGGCCTTCTTCGCGACACCGTATGACTTGGATGCAATAGTACCAGCACAGTGAGTACCATGACCATTAGCATCCTCATCTACATCGTTCTGAGGAATGGTCTGTCCCCAGAAAGCGCGACCTTGGAACTCGGGGTGGGAAACGTAGACACCGGTGTCAATAACGTATGCATCAACGCCTTCACCGCCGTCGTTGTCATATAGGTATTGCGTGAAGGTACCGAGTCTAAGGGGCGAACGATGACTCAGACGAGCAAGACCCTATGTCATACACGTCAGTGGTTAAGAAATGGAGCTCCTAAGTGAACACTCACCCATGGGGCGTTCTTCTGCAATTCAATGGAAGATGATGAGACATCCTCGTCCGAGATCCGCACAACCTGATCCCGTTCAATGTAGTCCACTTCGGGCAGATTTCTCAGCTGCTCGACTACTTGCTCAGTGAAATGACCTGAGTATGCAGAGACATGGCTGTAGACATGTCTCAAGCCAGAGTTCTCGCCAACAAGAGGGTCTTCCTCGTGCTTAGACTGCAGGAAGTTGAGGTGGTTGCTCACACGAGTAGGGGGGAGACCATCCTTCAACATGACGATGTAAGAGTTGTTAAGAGTACCATGTATATGGTTCTCCTCTAGAAGAGGAGCCTGAACGAAAGAAGAGCGCTGGGGAACATGATGAGGACTAGTAGAGAGCGGAGTAGAGTAGGCAGATGTAGCGAGAGACAGTGCCAGTAACGAAGAGGTTAGGAAGGTGGTCATGATTGTGAGGGTAAGAGGAGTACCCCGGCCAGGCCGAAACTGTGCACTTGATAACGCGGCCTTGTTGACATTTATTTGTCTGGTCCATGGACCTCACTGTGGTTACTACTTATATGTGTTGCTCTCCAAGATAACAGCATCCTCGCTCGTGTGATATGCATGGTCTTATCATACATAGTTAGTGTCTCTCAATTCGAGTTGGCCCTTCGAAAAGCGTAAAAGGGCCTCGGACTATGTCTGCTTCGTTCCCGCAACCCCAAATAATAAGGTCCCCAAAACGTACGACTTTCCGACACGCCCCTGAGAGACGCGCAAAGGCGTGTCAAGAGGTGTTAAGTAACACGGAAACTTGTACAGCCTTACATACATCGTAAGAAGAGTATGGTCATCGTGCATTCGTTCGACGCTTGCAGAATAGAAGCCTAGTTGGCGCGCTGAAAAGACCCAAGCTTCCTATTCAGTACACATGTCCAATGATGCTAAGCTCAGACCTACTGGCAGATGGCAGCCCCGATGATTGTCCGGCCCAATGTTCGAGCCAGATATAGGATTGGAAAAGCCATTCCGACTGTCGTCAGTACTGGTAACAGAGCAGAGCAGTCTATTCGGATAACACCCGCCTTGTGATGCGAAACAGACCTTTCGGATGGAAGCAGCAGCGAGGACGTGCTTCAAAGGACGTTGAATTGGTGTATATATATGCGGCTACCGAGACAGTTGGCTATGACGCGGTCCCGGACACCAGTTTGCAGCACATTGCACCGTAGCACACCATTGAAGAGTTATGTATGCTGAGCCGACCGTAAGATTTGCTTGGACATCGGTCATGTCTCCCAAACAAACCTTGACGATCGCGCCATTACCTGCTTGTAGTGCAGCAAAGAGGAACAGCTGTTAATAAGATAGATAATTTAAGCCTGAGGTTGGCTTGAGATTGGCTTGAGATTGGCTACGGCAAAATCATGAATATGGGCACACCTTAAACTTATAAGTTGCTTATACTTACTGCAAGCCTTCAGAGTAGCTGGTGTGACTGCACACTATGCATACGTGTATCTTTGATTCAAGTCAATAAATTCCTCGAAGACCATCTAAACGGTGGGTATGAGGAAGTAAGCTGCTTAGTAAGCAAATGCAATTGGTTGAATCCCTATGATTACGTAAGTAAGTAAGATTTCGGTAATGTCGGTAAGTGCTATTGGTTGAGTGCGCGGGCCGGGATAGTCGGTAACACCCCGCGGCAGATACGAAATTTCATCGGCCTCTGGCGGTACATATAATGGCACATCCTATCTCCAGCAGCGGTCCCAGCAGTCAAAGGCCCCGTATAAATACCAACTCCACAGCCAGCTCACTAATGGGCGCAGAAGGCGTTATGACCCCTCACAGCGACACCGAGCGGGAGCCTCTTCTCGATACTGATGTCGAACGACTTGCTGGTGCAAATCTGGAACGGAGATATGGGAGTACTGCAAGCTCGGAAGCAGGTGCGTGCTACATAGAACATCGTCGTCTTCAAAACGCCCACCTTTGCAAGGCTGGGGCATTCCTGACGTGTCTTTGTTCAGGTAGCTTGAACAAGTCCTCTAGATCCGAAGATAGAAAGAGACTCAAGAAAAAGTTCCAATACTACATTCCCTCTTTTGCATGGATACCAAATTACTCCCTTTCTTCGTGAGGTTTTCCAAACAGCCCAGGAGGTTCCGCAACTCACTCACTTATGCCGCAGGCTGAGCGGTGACCTACTGGCTGGTGTCACTGTCGCTAGCATGCTCATTCCGCAGTCTGTCAGTTACGCCTCTTCATTAGCAAAGCTGAGTCCTGTTACCGGCCTGGTGCGTGATTATCTCGTCAATTCCTGTGCATGGTGTTCAGTTACGTTTGTTTAGTTTGCAGCTTCGATTCCAGGCATAATCTATGCATTCCTTGGTACTTCACGGCATTTGAACGTGGCTCCTGAAGCCTCTTTGAGTTTGCTATTGGGTCAAGCTGTCGATGATATTCGCCATGAGATTTCGGATCCTCATTCCGATAAAGGCGACGCGGTGGGGTTGGCTGTCGCGACTGTAATAACATTACAAGTCGGCTTGATCTCCTTCCTGTTTGGTTTCTTCCGCCTGGGATTCATCGATGTCATCTTGAGTCGCGCTCTGCTTCGTGGTTTTGTAGCAGCGATGGCTGTTATTATCATGATGTACGTTTTTAGGTTTTAGGCTGTTCTCATTTAGTAACATACTTCCACTTCCAGTGAACAACTGATTCCAATGCTAGGTCTTGTAGCATTAGAACATACAGTTCATCCTAGCACCACTGCCGAAAAGTTCTTATTCTTGATCGAGAACATGTTTACACACTATAATCCTATCACGACACTCATTAGTTTCTCAGCTCTTGGGACGTTAATTTTCCTCAGAATCATCAAAGGGATGTTTAAAAAGTACTGGTTCATCTATAGGATACCAGAGGTGTTGGTCGTGGTGGTTGTATCAACTAGTAAGCTTCTTTCGCCTTGTCGAGAAACTCATGAGCTCATCTGTCCCTCTTATGATAGTCCTATCTGCTCAATTCCGCTGGGACCAAGATGGTGTCGATATCCTAGGCGACGTACATGTCAACACCTCCGGCCACTTCCTTCAACTCCCCCTCCACAAATCCAACATAGGATACCTCCGACGAACCACCTCGACCGCTGTGTAAGCTCCTCCCCATTCGCCATAAGTTATCTTTTCTCATCCCTCTGACAGCGTCAGTGCCGTTATTGGTTACCTAGACAGCATGGTTGCTGCTAAACAGGCAGCCTCTCGTTTCAGCTACAGCATTAGCCCTAATCGCGAGTTAGTTGCTCTGGGGGCATCCAATATCGCTGGGTCCTTTGTACCTGGGACGTTACCTGCGTTTGGCTCTATTACCCGGTCAGTGATGAATCTGACGCATTCATAGCATATAACTGACTGTCATATAGAACTCGAATCAATGGCGATGTGGGTGGTACTACGCAAATGGCATCGATGATCTGTTCTGGAGTCGTATTACTTGCGACGTTTTATTTGTTGCCTTGGTTGTATTACCTTCCCAAGTGTGTCTTGGCTTCTATGTATGCCTTTCTTTCTCTCTTTTTCCGCATTGTATATTTACATGTTGTGACCCTGAAGCATCACATTAGTTGTTTTCTCTCTGCTCGCGGAAACGCCCCACGACGTGATATATTACTGGAAGTGCGTTACGATGTTATTAAAGCGCAGGGAACCCACCTCACTCTTAATTTCTGGGTAATAGGATGAGCGCATGGACGGATCTCGCACTCGCCACTTTAACATTCCTGTTCTCTATCATCTGGAACGTCGAAGTCGGCATCGTAGTCAGCTTGATCATTTCTTTGATGTTGGTCGTACATCGTTCCTCAAAGACAAGAATGACGATTTTGGTGAGTTATTTTGGTTTTCGTGATACCTCTCGCAGTTCGGGCTGATCTTGATTTCTGATTTTTATGAATTTGTTCGTAGGGACGGATACCGGGTACTGATAGATGGAAGCCTATTAATGAGAATCCTGAAGCGGAGGAGGATGTTTCTGGTGCTGTGATTGTGAGGATACGAGAGAATCTTGATTTTGGTACGCACCACCCTTTTCTCTTACCATGTAAAATTCGAGTACTCATTGAAATCTTGCCCAGCAAACACTGCCCAGCTCAAAGGTGATGCTTGACGATGAATTCGAATTCATGATGCTGATGCCGCAATGTAGACCGACTTAGACGCCTTGAGCTGTACGGTGTTGACAAGAGTCATCCTTCTGAGGATCCTCGTCGACGACAAGCTACTGTGCTAGTGTTCCATATGGCCGATGTAGAAACGTGTGATGCAATGTGAGTCTTTTTTAATTCTCAGCAAGACCGAGTCCAAATTACTTATGCACACAAAACGATACTAGTGCGTCGCAGATATTCTATGAGCTTCTGGTCGAATACCGGGTAAGTTCTCGAACCCTTTACTTTTTATCCTATCCATAGTAACTGATGGTGTATACGCGTTCGGAATTGTAGGGTCGTGGAGTAGGTCTTTACATCACGCACCTCCGACCAGGCCCTCGAAAGACTTTTGAAAAAGCAGGTATTGTAGAGCTTTTGGGGAGGGATGCGTTCCAGGAAAACGTTGCGGATGCTATGGCTCGTCTGCGATATATAGCGTGATGCATGATTATGCATTTATGAGTTGTACATTTGTTATACCTGATTTACGATCATCTACGACACTTACTATAGTGTTGGTATTAGTATCAGCAATAGTGCTGTGCTTGGGCCTGTCGTTTGAGGTTCTTGGGTTTAGACACATATACTTAGAATTGCAGGTGTCTGTAATTAACAACTATATCCTAATCCTAGTACTATTTAGATCGTATCGTCCCGTGGGCTTTCGGGTGGCGTACTCTCGTGGCGTCTTATATGCAGTAAACGTAGTTTCAAGGGTTCACGGGAATCAACGGAGTGGGCTCAACAAGATATAGGGAGGCAACAAGACAATTCCTCCATGGTCCTATAGCTTCGTAACCCGCGTCTGTCAAGACCTGCAATCAAGCGAATGGCTCGGTATACACGGAGGGAGCTTAGAGGAAAATCATGATTCATGCAAAATACAAAAACAATTAATTACGAGCGCCCTTTCCATCCATACGCTCTTATCGGTGAACCATCACATCTAGCAAAGTTCAGCGGTACGAGGCTAACCATAACGTCTGGTTCATTCAATTCCTTCAAATTAGCCAAATTCTCAACAATAGCGCCTCCGGACCCCAAGATAACTTCATGTACACCATATCCATCTGGACCGTCGATAGGATCCGGACTAAGTGTATCGACACCTACCACCGAGATGCCCCGTAAGAGTATTTCCTCTGCAGCGTGTCGGTCCAAGTATGGATACTCAAAGTACTTTGGTGAACCCCAGTAATCCGACCATCCAGTCCAGAGTAAAAGAATATTAACCTGCCCCATTTTCTCTGAATAAGGAGATAGATCGTCCCATGTTATCCTCTGATTCGCCGCCTTGTGCGTGAGATTAACGACAAGAGCAGGCCCAACGAGAGAAGATAACGGAAGTTGATCGATAGTTTTACCATTGGCGAAGAAATGAGAGGGTGCATCTATGTGGGTTCCGGTGTGTGAACCGAGTGAGACGGAGTGTACGCTGTAGCCATCTTTTTCGATGGAGGCAAATGGGCGGCAGGTTAGGACGGGGTCACCTGGATAGATCGAAATGTTGGAATCGAGTTTATGAGATAGGTCAATAAGGTCGAAATTTGATTTCCTAAGACTTCGAGGATCCATTGCATGAATAGCTCTTAGCCAGGACCTCAGGCAAACTTGGAAGTAGCTCTGAGTACTTGTAGCCGGAGTGAGAACAGAACGGAGGAGAAGCAGTGACGTGACTATGTATGATATACAGACTTGTGGCTGGAGTGCGAAAGGAACGAAGGAGAAGCGGTGACGTGATTGCGTATGACTGCTTTTGCACGTGCCCGTGACACCTGTGACATCGTCGCGTTAGGGCCCCTGATAATTCCCACAGAGCTCTCATCCCGAACCCCCAATTTTGGACGAATTTTGAGGCAAATGTTACATGCCAAGCCCCAAATTTTGGCCTAATTTGGCAGGTATGTTACATGCCAGATTGCCCCAAAAAGTGCCCCCAAATCGGGAGGTATCATGCCAAAAACCTCCAATTTCGGCTCAAAAAAAGAGAAACATCAACAGGAGGGCCGCCAGCAGTAGCCGGCCAGCTACCAAATATGTACCGATAATGTAGATAAATTTTCCATTATGCCAACTTTCCATTTGTATTAAAATTGTAAGGTGGGTACAGAGAGCAGTTGTGTAGACAGTGTTTCTTCAGAGCAATGGAGTCTTGAGGCGGCCATAGAGCAGGTAGAATTGACCATTTGCGAAGCAGTCATTGAGTAGATGGCGGTAAACAGACAATAGAGCTCAAAAAACGCGAAAATGCACGATCCGACGTCGATGCAGGTATCATGCCAAAAAGCCCCAAAAATCGGAAATTCGCCGCGAGGTTACATGAAAAGCCCGAAATTTTGTCCAAATGGGGTAATAAGAAAGCCCCAAATCCGGCCGATCCTGGATGAGACCTCTGTGGGAATTATCAGGGGCCCTGTCGCGTTGCGGGCACGGAGATCTTTGTCAAAGTTGCGACCTGCGACGACAGCTTGAGTATGAATGAATTTCCAGTGTTTTTCGAACTGCACCTCCAGGTACATTTCGGGCATCGGTCAAAAGCATTTATACTTCCACATCTCTATCTATAATCTTGACCACCCGCATTAAACACAAGGCTTCAAGTTCGCTTGTAAGAAGGCTTTCTACTTGTTCATCTGATGACGATTGAATTCTAACTGTTGAATATGGTTAATTTCAGTCACCACAAGCTTTATTGAGGGTATATTTGTTGTGCCTCAACGGGCTTCATATGGCTAGTCTGAGAAATGTTTAATGAGATCGATTTGTTTTTCGAGCCTGCAGACATGCCAAATTTTAATTCTCGGGCATCTCAGGATAATTCCTGAAGGCGTTGGGGTCTTTCCTGAATATGCTCTATTCAAGCCCTCCTTATCGCCATCTTCATTGTCTTGATAAGGTGTGCTTGTACGTCTTCATGTTCATCTGAGTATCGAACTCGGTTAGCTGTATTGCAACGACGGTACTCTGGTTAAAAGCAGATCACGGTTCTTTCCGCTTACTGTTATATATACCCCAGAAACATAACCATCGAAAGTCATTATCCTCAATTTTCATGACTACTCCAATCCCCCAGCCACCCACCATTCCATTCCTTGGAAATGTCAAGGATGTAGATCAAGATGTTCCAGTACAGTCGTACTCTCTCTTGTCCAAACAGTATGGGGAAATATTCCAGTTAGACTTTGTCGGTATGTCTTTTCCTCCTCCGGAATACCTATTGGAACTCTGATGGAAATGGCCATGGGTCGCTCGAAGGCAATCGCCTCATTATGCTCGCTTCTTATAACCTGGTACACGAAGTTTGTGACGAAAAACGGTTCAAAAAAACGGTCCCAGGTCCGCTTGGAGAAGTACGAAAGTTCGTGAAGGACGCCTTATTCACGGTCAGCTTGCTCTTTATGAGGAGTTTCCTAGTGTTTGATTTCTTGGTGCTTGCCTGTAGGCTCACAATGACGAACCTGATTGGGGAGTTGCTCGTGAGTATTCCAAGTAACGCATAATCTTTAGCCCTCGATGATTTATTACCGTCTCTAGATCGCCTTCTCATGCCTGCATTTAGCACCATGAACGTTCGTAACATGATGGAAGATATGCGTGACATCTCCAATCAGTTGCTTCTCAAGGTAATTGTTAAAGTGCTAAACGTGAGGATAGCTTATAGACTCTTGAATGAACTATATGCGTATAGTGGGAACGGTATGCCTTCAAACAAATCAACGAAGAGTTGTAGATACTCACCATTGTACTTCAGCTTCGGGCCCGAACATGTCATAGATCCTTCTGATGATTTTACGAGGACCGCATTTGATGCCATTGCACTATGTACTATGTCGTACCGGTTCGTATACCTTGTCCCTTCGAAACAACATTGATACTAACCTATGCGCAGGTTCAATTCGTTCTACGGAGTCGGTGTTATCAATATAATGACCTGGCTTCTAATACTAAATATTCGTCCAGGAAAAAGCTCCAGAATTCCCTCGTGCTATGGTCGATTTCTTGAAGGAAAGTTTTGCCCGATTCAACCGCCCGAGCCTCGTGCAGACATTCATGGCTGGCACTAATGCCAAATACGAAGCTGACAAGAAATACATGCTCGAAATTGCTGCTCAGAGTAGGTCATGTCCTTGCCTGCATAAGGAAAATTTATCAATAGAATATGTCTAGTTGTTGCCGAGCGCAAGGCGCATCCGACTGAGAAGAAGGACCTGCTCAATGTGATGCTATACTCAAAAGATACTGTGACTGGCCAAGGGTTATCTGATGATAATATTGCGCGAAATGTAGGCGTCTTAAGCTGTATAATCAGGGTCGTACTCACTTGCGTTGGCAGCTTATCACCTTTCTCATTGCAGGCAAGTACCAAAAGATAACCATCATATTCATTCATATTGAAACCCAAACAATCAGGACACGAGACGTCTTCTGGTGGGTATCAGCTGTCTTTTACATTCCGATGTAAGCTAATAAAATACACGCCAGGGATGATGAGTTTCATGACTTACTTCCTGATCAAGAACCCAGAATGCATGCGCAAGCTACGAGACGAAATAGACGAGGTTCTGCAAGGTCGTCCGGTGCAATATGAGGACTTCAGTAAATTGCCCTACCTTACAGGTGAAACGAGCAACTACTGCTAAGGTCGTTTTAGTTTTACTGACACTTCGTGTAGCTGTTATGCGTGAAACGCTTCGATTGACTCCCACTGCACCGGGACGTGGATTGGCGGCCATCGAGGATACTACTCTTGGCAACGGGAAATATTCCATCAAAGCTGGTCAACCTATGTATGTTCTTACTTGGGTGTATCAGAAAGATCCTTCGGTCTGGGGAGAAGATGTAAGTCTATTTCAAGTCCAGGGCGTAACCTTACTGAAGTTTTTATCTGTAGGCCGAAGTTTTTCGTCCTGAGGTAATTGTCCCTACATATGTACCTCCGAATGAAGTTGTCGCTGATATTTTCATGCGTAGCGTATGATGGATGGCAAATTTGAAGCTCTTCCGGTAATTCATGTTTACTCAAGATACCCTTCAACATCGTCACTAATTTCATATGTATTAGCCTCATGCTTGGGTTCCGGTATGGTGTTCAAAGGGATCTGAAGTTTGTATTATGCTTTACATCTTTCATAGTTTGGATACGGCGCCAGGGCTTGCATTGGACGACCATTCGCCTGGCAAGAAGTCAGCTTGGTTATGGTTTCGGTGATACAGAAGTTCGATCTCTCGTTCGCAGATCCTTCGTACGACCTCCGCCTTAAACAATCTATGACCATCAAGCCAGAGGGTCTGAGGATCCACGCCACCCCTCGCACGTCGGGACCGCACCTTCATGCCTCTCCTTCTTCCTTGATGCAATCTCATGTCGATTCAAAGCCGAAAGCGAAAAGTACGCCAGTTTCAGAAAAGAAGACTCCCTTGTACTTGTTGTATGGATCAAACACAGGCACATCTGAAGCCTTCGCACAAAGGATCGCAGATGACGCCTCAAGCCATGGTAAATCTTGTTCATCATCCACTATACCTTTCTCTTTAATCTCAACAAAACCATATAGGATTCCGCCCCATCCTTGGTACCATGAATTCCTCTACCGGCAAACTGCCTACGGACGGAGCGGTCGTCATTCTAACGGCTTCATATGAAGGTGAGTCCGAGGTGCCAACTCGTTCTCTACATGACTCAACGCTGACTGTGGTTCAGGTCAACCGGCGGATAATGCAGGAAAATTCGTAGATTGGCTCGAGAACCTTAAGGCCGATGAGCTCAAAGGCGTCAGTTTCACCATCTTCGGAAGCGGTAACACCGATTGGGTTCAGACCTACCAGCGGATCCCCGCGCTCTGTGATGAAACGATTGAGAAACACGGAGGGAAACGCCTCCTTGCTCGAGGTGTTGGCGATTCGAGCAAAGGGGAGTTTTTCCAAGTCTTTGACGAGTATGAAGAAAAACTCTGGGCTACTTTGCGTGAAGTCAGTTGTGTTTTTATCTGGAGGGGGTGCACATCGCTGAAGTATAGCGTTAGGCTTATTCGACATCCAAGTCCTCGACTAGCTCCGGCTTTGAAGTCAAGACGGTGGAAGGAGACCGCCCGGCTGCTCTGCGTCAGCCTGATACCGCGTTAGGCACTGTAATCGAGAACAAGATTCTTACCCCACCAGGACAGCCCATTAAAAGACACATCGAGTTTGCTCTTCCTGCTGGTACAACCTATCGAGCTGGCGATTATCTTGCTATGTGATTTGTCGTTCTGGGTTAAAATTTTCCTCATAACTCAATCTCAATTTTTTCCCTCTAGTCTTCCGCTCAATCCTTCTCGTGACGTGCATCGTGTTTTGGCCCACTTTGGTCTTTCGCAAGAACAGCAGGTAGTCGAATATTATTATTTTCCTTTCGAATTTGCTTTACTAAGGATAAATTATAGATCATCATCTCTTCAGACAACCCTACCTCTCTACCAGTCGACAAACCCGTCCTGGTTACGGAAGTTCTAAGTGGCTACGTTGAGCTCTCCCAGCCCGCTACGACTCGCGACCTACGCACTTTACTAGAAGTAACCACCGACCCCACCGTGCGCTCCGTCTTGGAAGACCTCTCCGAATCCTACCGGGACAAAGTTCTATTCAAACGCCTCAGCGTCCTAGACATCCTAGAAAAACACCCTAAAGAAATCGCTCTTGCCTTCAGCTCCTTCCTCCGCATGTTACCTTCCATGCGAGTAAGACAATACTCTATCTCCTCTTCGCCGTTGTGGAACCCTGAACACGCGACGTTGACGATTAGCGTGTTACAGAGTCCGTCCATTGCGAATGAGAGTAAGACGTTCCTTGGAGTTGCGTCGAATTATTTATCGGAGATTTTACCTGGGCAGAAGGTACAGATGGGTATTAGAGCTAGTGCTGTTGCGTTTCATCCGCCTGAGGATCCTATGGTACCTATCGTGATGTATTGTGCTGGGTCAGGGCTCGCGCCGATGAGAGGATTCATTCAGGTTTGTGTGTTTTTGTGTTTTCTTAACACTTTAATGATCGATTCTTCTCTTGAAAAAGGAACGAGCGATGCAAAAGAAATCAGGTAGACACGTCGCTCCTATCCTTCTCTTCTTCGGTTGTCGTTCCCCAGATAACGATTTCTTATACTCTGATACCGATCTCGAGGAGTGGATCAAGCTTGGTGTTGTAGACGTTAGACCTGCGTTCTCGAGAGCTCCGGAAAAGTCTGAAGGGTGCAAGTATGTTCAGGAGTAAGTTGTTTCTTGTCTTTCTGTCTATGAGGTGACTGCTAATGTGGTTGGTTGATTCCTTTAGTCGCTTGTGGCATGACCGGGCGGATATCATCACGGCGTACAAGAACAAAGCTAAAGTATGTATACTCTTGAAGTCTCTTTTCTTTTCAACCTACTCCTCACTCACTTTCTCTCTTCTTTCCTCCACTCCACCAAAATAGTTCTTCACCTGCGGTTCCAGTCGCGTCTCCAAAGGAATCAAATCCAAATCTGTAGAAATCATTCAGAGTCTTTGGGGCGGTATGAACGAAACTGAGGCTACGACTCGGTTTGAGACGCTCATGCAAGGACGTTATGCCACTGATATCTTTGATTGAGGGTAAAGCCTTGAAGCTTCACAAAGGGAAACATGGACACAGTATACTGGAATGGAGATGGTAAGTCGGCAGCACTACATATGTATAATCAAAGCCTTTGCTTGAATCCGATGAACCGATGATATAGCAGCAGCAGCTCACATAAAGCAAATGGATATGAGGACGAAAAGATTCTTCTTCGCGAGCATCGTCGAATATGCCCATCGTTGCGAGAGTGGTATCAAGAGCCCATAGAGATTATTGACGGACGTCAAACCGAGCCAATCTGGGGTATGAAGGTCAAAACGTCGAACTGATCTTGAACCAGTGTAGAGACACACCGGTCAAGGCGAGCCACTAAGAACCGCCCGGACCGGCTCGCCGGCAACAAGTTCTCAGGCTCGAGTCTTTGCGAAGTCTGAATTTCCTAATTGATTACAAGGACTCAAGGAGAGGAATTCCAGTTTCTTTTGCGTTGTGGCAACGCTCTTGAAAAATATAAAACATGAGGTCCTCAGCGCTACAGCATGTCAATCCTTTTCTTTCTTCTTCCTAACTGGTCTTGCTCTAGCTTTTCATTTTCCTGATGCCGTCTATACCCTCTCAGCAGTCATTTTTCAATGGCGCTCTAGACTTCACCATAGGAGGTGGTAATTTCTACCATGTTGCAGGAGATCTACGCCACACTAGTGAGAACGAGGATCGAGGTGCGCAAAGCAGCTGCTTTGATACTTTTTAGGGACCCTTACCATGTTTCATGCAGTTGGTAGAGGGATCGACCTTCTGCATCAAAATATGGCCACTGATGCTTTGTATGATGCCGAACAGCGTTTTCCACCTCCCAATTGCCATCCCGGCACTCGCATCCATATTCTCGAAACCATACGAACCTGGATCTGGGATGGAACAAAGAGCACAAGTATATTCTGGCTACATGGGCCAGCCGGAGTAGGAAAGTCTGCTATCGCGCAAACTATTTCCGAGGAATTTGTCTCTCATCACTCGGAACCTTCCAACCCATTTTCCGGTAAACTAGCCGCAAGTTTCTTTTTCGCGCGGACGGACCCACATCGCAACAATCTCAGCCGATTCTTCATCACTATCGCCTACCAGCTCGCGACGTCTGGGATGCTCAGTCCAGTCTTGTATCACGCCATCGACAAAGCAGTCAGGATGAAACACAATCTCCTACACACGAAGCTCGAGGATCAGTTCCAAAAGCTCATCTTTGAGCCGTGTGCTGCAGTAACACCCTTCCACCCATGGAGGGATCTTCCGAAATTGGTCGTAATCGACGGATTGGATGAATGTATTGATATTCCATCTCAAGAACGACTTCTCTGCATAATTAGCAAAGCCAAAAGCTTTCCCTCGTTCCCTCTCGAGTTCCTCATCTGTAGCCGACCAGAGCCTCGAATCAAGGACGCGTTCAGCCTTACATCTTTCCAGTCCATCCTTGAATGTTATAATATTGGCGAGTCAGAGGAATCCCGTGAAGATATTGCTATGTACCTCCGCGAAGGATTTGATAAAATTCACAACGATCATCGTAGGGCTATGTCGCATATCCCTTCACCCTGGCCTAGTGAGGAAATCAATCAGCAGCTAGTGCGGAGGGCATGTGGCCAATTCATCTATGCTGCCACGGTCCTCAAATATGTGGGCGACTATCGTTGCTTTCCACCTGAAAATCTCGAAATTATTCTGAAGATAACGGTTCCTGAAGACTTTGACTCGCCATACCCTGATCTTGATCTTCTCTATAACCAAATTCTCTCAACATGTACATTGCCGCAGAAGGATCTAGGCCTCCTTCTAGACGTACTCGCACATCTCATAAACCCAGGAGCAGTCATCAGCCACGACATTGGCCACGAGCGAGCAACACCTTTCTATATTGAAGGTATATTCTTCCTAAAAACAGGGAAAATCTGGACTTTGCTTTTTGGTTTACACTCAGTACTGCATATACCGGAAAGTAACGAGGAAGAAATTAAGATCCTTCATGCGTCCTTCATTGACTTTCTCACTGATCCGAAACGATCAGGGAGGTTTTTCGTCGATCGGAGGGACGAAGCAACGCATGAACGGCTTACACGAAATCTCTTGAAAAGGATATTTTATGCTATTCAGCATCAGGAGGAAGCAGCACGGTGAGTTACTTCATGTTGTGAAGGAAATTGACTGAGGAGTGAGTATTCGTTCTATTATTGTAGTATGACCTCGGAGTTTGATAAATACGCATGGGCCCATTGGCCTCGTCATTGTAGGAGGGCAATCCCTTCTGAGGAATTACTTTCAACATTGAATAAACTCGATATCTACGGGTTCGTCAACACTGCCATGCAACGCACATGTACCTGTTTGGGAGACTGTGTCGCGGCGTTACGGGAAAGCCTCTCGATTCTGGAAAGTATCGCATCTTGGGCTGAGGTTTGTTTGTAACATCTCCGCTCACTTAACACCTCTCTAATACCTTGTTCTACGTTCTGTCCCTGTTCATGTTTAGTCTCATGGAGAAACGGAAGTCGCTAAGAAATTCTGGGTTTTGAAAAATGGTTTCCAAGCTCAACTTGCCCCCAGTGATCTCGATGAGGAGAGATTGACACAAGTAATAGAGGTACTCAAATATGGCCTCGTTGTGTATGAACCTGGGAATTGGATGTTGATCTCTTCCTTGCTCCGAGTCAATTACCCGTTCGATGTAGCAGGGTTCGATGCAGCGGGAGTCAGCCAATCCTATCTACCACATCCTCCAGTAATAGTTGTCGGGCCACTTCCGAGTCAAATGGATAGGAGTAATGCATCCTCGAGTGCTGATACTCTTAGCATCGAGTTCGTGAAATGCCACTATCGCATGTGCACTGAATGTCTCCGTGTTCTTATGGATCCCTCGGACTCCTTGCCTGCAGAGCTCACATTCTACGCTCAATCTCAATGGATAAATCACCTCCTCGCTACAGGCCCTCCATTTTTTGACACGCTGGAGCTTCTACGGATGAATATCCATCGGTTACAAACAAGGTCTGTCACGAGAGAAGCTATTGTATGGGCATCTCAGGCTGTAAGTCATTCCTCTTTCCTTTGTTTTACCTTCCTTACTTATGTTGGATTGGCATGGCCATATGAAGAATTTTCCAGATATCATTGTCGAGCTTCGAGACGAAGTAGTGGAGCTTCTAGAGGAGAAAATTGGTGAACTCATAGATCAGGAGCAGAAATCCAGAGCTGGACCCATCGGGCTGTATATGCCATATACAACAGAAGACCTAAAGCTTTGGGCAAGATACAGAGGCTTGAATGTCTAATGTATCGGCGGAGTAGGCATTATTATCATATATATATATATACTGTAACTTATGTTGACTTTGAGAGCTGAAGGGAAATTCGAGAAGTCCATAGCGAAGGACATGCACAGAGTATAAATATAGTGAAATCTATTATACAAAAAAATTACAACTTTTGATAACGAATTTGCTAGAACCAGACAACGAATGTTCGAGAATAGAATCTACTACATAATCTACTATATAAAAAAGATGAAACGAGCTCTATAGTCAAATAAGCGGAGAGGATAAAGGATTCGAACATTCGAGAGGCAGTAAATTAATGATTTCTCGAGGATGGGCCGTGGTGTGGAGGAAAGGGGAGTGGGTTGAGGACTGGACTCATGGGCGGAAACTTCGAGAATATTTCGAGTGGTATATATACTCACTGTGTCAATTCATGAAGTTCAGCCAGGATGCAAGGGCTCGAGCCTAGGCACCATTCAGAGTTTTATTGAGTACAGGCTGCTAAGTCACTTGTACCTGGGCCCTTTGATAGGTGATCTTGAAGTAGCTTAATTCTTCAGGCCCTTAATCATTTTCAGGCAGGTATACTACATACTGTCCTATAGAGGAGTACTAGCTTCACGGGGTCAGGCGTGGTTGGCATGTAAAAGAAAGCAAATTATTGAATTTAGTGAAGCATGTACGGGAGCCATTGAAGCGGCCGACCGTAGGTCGGGTGCAGTTGGCGTGTAAAAGAAAGTATACATATATGATTTGTTGAAGTCAGTACATTCTTTACGGAAGGGCTTCTGCCTTCTAAGTGAATGATCTCTGCACTGGCCAGCGACCATTGCCTATACATACTTCAGGTAACTGAGAGTTGAAAAGTCGTATTAGAGAACATCCCCGTGCGTAGCACGGGTAGCTTCTAGTGTACATACATACGACGTAGTTGAACTATTTCATATACCCTGGTATAAAACGTGAGATCTGTCTTTCGGGTTGCTTCGAGTCTGCTTGTCCATTAGCGCTTACATATTACATTGAAATCTACGAATAGTCATAGAACCCCTTCCCACTCTTCTTCCCATACCACCCAGCATCAACCATCCTCTCAAGTAAAATACTAGGCCGATACTTTGAATCTCGTGTTCCGGCGTATAAAGTCTCCTGAATTGCGAGGCAGGTGTCTAATCCGATGCTGCGTAGAGTAGGAGGAAGAGGAGAGATAGGGTTAGTTGGGTTACGAGTAATTAAGAGTATGTCACGTACAAATCGGCTGTGAACAAGGAGGAAGGAGATGTAAGCAGAGTTCTTACTGAACTAGGAGAAAAGAGAGAGCTGACCTAGCTGTAGAGGACCCATTGGGTGGTTCATACCAAGCTTTAGAGTGGTGTCTATATCGTCTCTAGTTGCAGTACCCTAAACAGGGGAAAGAAATTGTGTTGTGTACATGTTTCTTTCTCAAATCAACGCAGACGTACCTTTTCTAGACACATAATGGCCTGACATATCATATCAGTGACACGTTATATGCATTATATCAACAAGGGTTCAGACTCACTTCGTTAATGAAGGGCATGAGAAGTGCATTGGAGACGAAACCCGGGACATCTTTGGATGTGGTCACCTCTGGAAAGGAATGCTTTAATTCATTCATACCGAAGCTGACTGAAGGGGTATTGACATACCCTTCCCACATGCTACGGCAAACGACCGTGCTCTATCGAGTGTCTCCGTTGTGGTTTGAAGTGCAGAGATCAGCTCGACCAGTTTCTGTATGGTCATGAGCGGGACGTATCAAACAGACTTGTGTGCGGGAGTAAGTACCATCACTGGAACGGGATTGAAGAAATGAAGTCCTGAGGGATGTATAGAATAAGTCTAAGCGATTGAATATAAAACAAAGAAGATTCAGACCTACGACTCTACCAGTACTCTTCTTGGCTTCTTGGCTAGCGGCGCTCATGCCTTGTGGGATAGCAGAAGCGGCGATTTTTGTGATGCTTATAGAGCTGGTGTTGGAAGCAAGTATCGCGTTTGGTGAAAGCTCTGCTGTGAGAGAAGAGAAGATGGATTGTTTCAATGCGAGATTCTCTGAGACTGCCTGAGATAACGATGTAATGGGGACGCGAGGTTGACAAGGAACAATGCACTGTTACATACCTCAATAACCATGTCGACATCCCTAAATCCTTTCAGACCAGCGTCCTGACTAACAATACTAACTCTATCCTTAGCCTCTTTTGCCTCTTCACTCGAAATACGACCTTTAGACACGTCCTTCTCGAGGAGTTTGTCCATGAACGCGAGACCTTTCTTTACTTGGTCGGAAGACCTGTCGTGCAGGAGAACAGGAACCTTGGCTCGAAGTGCAGATACGAGAGCAATTCCTGTACCCATTTGACCTGCGCCTAGGACGCCTAAAGTGCGTATTCCGTGTGCTATTGACATAGTGGAAGTCTGGATAGAGGGGAGGTAGAGAGGATTCACGTGATATGCGTCACCGATGAAGGTCTGTTCGGCAACTGTCGGCAACCACTTTACCGGTACAGACTTCCTTAAAAGGAAGGTCTGTGGGCGCTTGATGGGCGCTAAAAGGCAGTATACCGGTAAATACTACCTTGGAGCTCTCTCAGTCTTTACCGTATACGATGACGAGCACGCTGCCACCTCTAGTTCAAGCTGTCGCTGGCGCCATAGGAAGTGCCTCTGCCAATATTCTCACTTATCCATTAGATCTTGCTACTACTAGGGTACAGCTCCAGCATCCCAATTTCGTTCTACAGAAACATTCTCGACGCAGAAAGTTGGTCGGTATACAGCGAGGTTTCCGTGTTTTGCATCGGGTAATACGACAATATGGATTATCTGCGGTGTATGATGGTATATTCACCGATACAGGTGCGACGTTGTTATCAAAGTGGGTTTCTTCACTCTGCTTTCTGACGAAACGTTTTCTCATTATTATCACGACTAGTTTCTTTTATTTTTACTTCTACTCCTTCCTGCGAACCCTCATCCTCAAGGAACACAAACCTCCACCAAAATCAAAATCAATATCAAAGCTTACCGTCTTCCAGGAACTACTACTTGGCTTCCTAGCAGGCGTAGCTTCTCGTGCAGTCTCAATGCCTCTAAACATCATAACGCTTCGACTCCAAACTGAACGGAGTACTAGCCGAAGCACTAGTGAATCTGAATTTGGTTCCGACTATGGCTCTGAGGACGGAGAGTCCGATGCTGATATTACCGCCATTGTCAAGAGGATCTATAAAGAACAGGGCCTGGCAGGATTTTGGCGTGGTAAGTTGCTCTTATATGCTACTTTCAACTTGAACCCCTTTGGCCTCACTCGAAATTGCTACGAAATACATAGGATTCAAGACAACCACGATTCTTTCCCTCAACCCATCTATAACTCTAGCGTTTTTCCAGGTCTTTCGTAGAATTCTACTTTTCTCTCGTCCCAGACACGTCAGAGCGAACGTCAAGACAGCTACAATAGATCCTACTCCGGGTGAAGCATTCATCGGAGGTGCACTCTCCAACTCAATAGGTGTGTAATTCCTCAACACAAACGTGTAATGAACGTCCTAACACATAACCATGACCCAAGCGGTAGCAATCCTCTATCCTCTAATTTTAGCCAAAACTCGTCTTCAAGTTAAAAGATCCTCAAATTTACTTCCAACCGAGAACAACTCTAAGCCTACCAAGTCGGCATCGTCAGAAGCGACACTAACCTCAGTCCTCTTGGACGCTTACCTAGGTCGGTATCCCGATGGTGAGGAAGGTAAACGAGAGGGTGGATTCAGAGGATTGTATCAAGGCCTTGAGATGCAGATTTTGAAAGGGTTTTTGAGTCAGGGTGTAACGTTTTTGGTTAAAGGGAGGTATGTATACATAGATGATAGACATTATGGTTGGCATGCTCATACCCTTTGTCTTTTGTAGGATTGAACAACTTATCGTCCAAGCCTACCTACGGAGAAGAAGGGCCATGATTATTCAAGGAGCTGTTTAGACTTGCCAGGTCTTTCGAAATTAGGAAATTTAGTGTTGGCAAAATCGAGGGAATGACAGATATATAAATGAAGGGGAATCCAGTTTACCCACAAGAGAAGGAATGAACGATACGTAGAAGGCCCAATAACATACGAATCTGCATCGTATTATCGTACCCAATATTCAGAGTAAATTCTATGAATCATGGTCCACGATGAGGACTAGAACTCGAAGGCTTAGACCTATTTCCACTCCCCGCTCGATCCCTCTGACCACCTGCAGACGGTCCAGGAAAAACGAAACCAGCCCGAATCGGACTTGACCAACCACTATCCCCACCGTTCCTCTCTTCACCCCTCGCATCAGGTCCTCGAATCAACCGCGCAATAGAAGCTGTATGTCTATGACCCTTTGCGCCGCCAGCTACAACCTCCGGTCCGGATCCATTACTAGCATTTTTCTGTCCACCATTTCCATTCCCATTCCCGAAAGAAGGAATGACAGGCGTCGAACCAGGCGCAGGAGACCTATACGTGATATCTTCTTCCTCCTCTAAAGATTTCCTCTCACCATCCCTATCATCATCTTCATCCGAAGCAAGCTCAAACTCCGCTTGAGCATCAGCCATAAATCCTCTTCCTCCCCCACCACCACCGGCTCCACCACCGCTTCCACCACCACGCTGACGGTCCCTAGGCGTCTCAAGATCATATATCTCATATTTCGATCTCTGCGTACCCATTCGATACGCCGGTAACGTTCCATTCCCATTATCCGTAGCCCCCAACGGCGAATACGCCAAATGCGCTAGATTCGTACCAGGAGGAGCCGTAGCCGCCGCAACACTCTTCAACTCATCCGGCATAAACAAATAAAAACAAGCCGTAGCTAGACAAGCACCACCGACGACATCAATAAGGTAGTGATGAGTCATGTACATTGTTGCCCAGTACAACACCCCAGCGTAAGCCCATACGAATTTAGTTGTTTGAGGGAAGAAGTGGGATATGAAGAGTGCTTCGAGGGTTGCGGCTGCTGAGTGGAGTGATGGGAATGCACCGAATACGAGGGGGGAGTTACCGAAGGTTGTTGTGTACCCGTGTGAGTGGAATAGAGCGTCGATACGGATGAGACCTCCAGGTGAACCTTTAACGGAGTAGTCGGCGGGTGTTAGACCGTAGATTAATTCGTACCATGGTGCAGCGCATGGGAAGAGAATTTGGGTGATAACACCTATGAGGTTCATGTAACCCAACACTCTAGCCCAGAGGTGAAGGGATTCTTTAACGCGGAAGAGCCAGAGGAATGCAGCTACGATGAATGGGATGGCGTAGTGACCCACACCATAAGGAATCCAAGCGATGATATCCAGGAATGAATTGGTGTACCTCGTGAGGATATCGGAGATATTGGCTCCGTACAACACAGACTCGAGCGTCGGGAGGAGGTACACGCTCACGGTAGGTCTATAATCCGATGGTATGAACCTATTAGAGTAAAACGCTAGGAGATAAGCTAAGACTGGTGTTGCTGGTATAAGAAACTGCGACGTCAGTGGTATTAGGATTCCTAGAGTGTAGAGGAAGGGTATCAAGAGTTTGTAGGGAAATGGAGGGACTGTCATTATGATTAGCCAGAATGAGGCTAGGAAGAAATGGAATAGCCAGATGCTGTCGCCCCAGGTCCATTGGTGTTTACGGAGTTTTGTTAGTGTGTCTTGTGGGGAGAGAGATTTGTCTAGACGCCCGACTGCAGCGAGGAAGGCGTTTATGAGTGTGTGGCCTGTACGTCGGAGAGACGACATGTTGGGCACGACCTATAGGAGTACAAGAGATGAGTAAAAAGTCGAATTTGTGAGAGCTGGCTGGTTCCAGGCGGCCTTCAGCACACCCAAAAGCAAAAATGTCGAGTTCGCTGGTAACACACACCTTTTCCAAACCGTCTCCACGATGTGCAAGGTTAGAGTATAGGTTAGAGGAGTAGGAATGGGGATGAGCGACTGATGGGATGCTGGGTCAGCAAAGGTTCGGGTTTCATCCTCGATAGCCTAATCACAATTACGCGAGCCAGAAAAAAAATTCTTCAGGCTTTTCAACGAATTATCATGTTCCCTATACAATCACCCTCATATATACTATCCTTCCAGTTCTCCTCATGGTACCCAACTTTTCAAAATTGCAGTATAAAATCAACTATAATCAGACCTCTACCAAAAGACTTTCATGAATACCTCGATGCGGATGGTGTCTTTCTTCCACAGGGTTCCGAGGACGTGTTGGTTATTCGTTCGTTTTCTAGGCTCTGTCTGTAACAACAACAATGTGATAGGCCGGCGGAGAGTACGCTTTCTGATGGTGAAGAAGATTCCGAGAGCGATGAAGAGGAAATGCAGAGTTTTGCGTTTCCTGAACTGGATAGGAAGATTAGGGATTGTGTAAGAGAATATGGATCTGTATTCCCAAAACTTAACTTTTCTTCTCCCAGAGTAAGTTTTTCTTCTTGTCTAACGCGTCGTTTACTTCTCACTTTTATTCATAGGACGCATCTTGGATCTTACCGGCATCTTCACCACTCAAATGTACGTCCCCCGCTGACGTTTACATGCTCCTTAAATCATCCGATTTTATCACGCATGATTTGAGTACGACTTCTGTCTTTGAGGGATGCGAGTTAGGATCATCAGAGGTGTATCAACTTGAACTTGTGTTGAGGAAGTGGTACCCTATCGATCGGAGTAGGGAATTGAGGTGTTTTGTTAGGCATAATAGGTTGCTTGGTGCGTACAATCTTTCAGCTTCAAGAATGTCTTTTTTATGATTTGACTATGCAGGTATTTCTCAACGAGATACCAACTACTACGACTACCTAAACGACGCAGCAACACGAACCAAAATCGTTCAATCCGTGAAGGAGTTCTGGGAAACGAAAATCAAGCCTTCTTGGACGCAAAACGAAGATTGTCTGTATCTTTTACCCGTCTTCACGTTCACCTTACTTATCCTTTAACAGACGTCTTTGACTTTTTACTAACAAGAGACCTATCTCGAGGGCACATCGTCGATTTTAACCCCTACGCAAGACGTACAGATCCTCTTTTGTTCACTTACGAGGAACTCCAAGACCTCTATACTACCCCCGACTCTACCACAAACGCAGAACCAGAATTTCGCGTCATCGTCTCACGATCGCATCCAGCGGCCAACATGAATTCACCGGCTCATCAACATAATATGGTTCCGTTTGAAGCGCTTAGTTTGAGCAGTAGGAGAGATATTGAAGAGTTTAAAGGGATTTGGGAAGAGAGTATTAGGGAGAGTATGAAGGATGGGGATGATGAGTCGTAGTCCTAGGTTTTCGAGGATACGTCGTAACATGAACGTCTGCTCTCACCGTGTATGTAAGCGTTCTATTCGTGATGGATTCTCATTCTCAAGCTACCCACTCTCCCATTGCTGCAACCATGTCATCTGTGTTTTCACCCGACGCTGCCTACCTTCTAGTGCTAATCGCCAAGGTTAAATCAGGGTCCAGGTTAGCCAGTGAGAGCAGTCAGTAAACGTTCATCGAATCTTGCACGCACAGCTCTTTAAAGACTGTTTATTTCTGGTTTAGACCATTATGACCATGATACACCCATGCTACGTTATACAACCGACGACGAGTCTATCGTGGCGTGGTTCCACCCATTGAATACAGCTCTGACAACAGATGCTGTGGAAAACGAGCTACTCCGAGTCGTTTCGACAGCGACGGCGACAGCAGCATCGCCATCAGCATCAGCATCGGAATCAGCGTCAGATTCGTTGAATTCGGATCCGGTGAGGGTGGAAGCTGAAGCTCGATTCTACGACTCGCAAGATCCGACGAATGGCCAAGATTATATGGAACCACATTTCTTGGTGTCTGTCGCTATGACGCCGAGTGCTAGTTCAGAGAGCTCGTTTAATGACTGGTACGAGCAGGAACATATACCGCTTCTTAGTCGTGTACCTGGATGGACGGCTTCCAGACGGTTTACGCTCGTTCATGCTACTGGAAGTGCACCTCGGTACCTCGCGCTACATGCGTTTAGGGAACTATCAGCGTTTGATACGCCGGAGTACAGAGAAGCTACGAGTACACGGTGGCGAGCAGAGGTTATTGGGAATGTTATTGAGAGAGAAAGGCTTTTATTTTCTAAATAAAATACAGAATTTTATTCAAGAACGTTCTGAGAACCGAGTCATCTCCAGTCGTCGTCAGCAACATGTGACTTTCTTCCATTGTCGTACCAGTCTACCACGACCAACTGCCTCTTTTTATTTAAGGCTGGGCTGCCGCCTACCACATGTTCTAGCATTTTTCTTTCACACCATCCTTTCTTTTTTCCTTTTTCCACTCTCAACTACTTACTCTCAATCATCTGTGTTGTGGTTGGCAACGGCAACCCGGGAGTTGTTCGTAACTCGAGCTTGACTGCAGTGAGGCCGGCACGGTGATCTTTGTACGTCTTTCAACCTTGCTGTCACTCAGCCACCCTACATATTTCTTAATTTCTTTCATTTCAAACTTAGAAGCAGTCAAGTTCTGAGTATACATACATAGCTTTCGCTTTCGCCTCCTACCACCACCATGACGAACGCAGAAGAGGACGGGGACGGGTGGCGAAGACCTTCCACTGGTTGGCAAACTTCGTACGACGAAGTATCCTGGGCGTTTTCTGCTCCATCACCACCACCACCGCCACCTTCTTCCAACCCTTACGACCGACGTAAACCAAGTCAAAGACCTCATCGATTTGTAGGTCTCGCCTTAGGTCTAACAAAGGAACCCTCAGTCGTAGATCATCAACTCGAAGAGCTCGAGCTGAATGTGAATCATATTGCAGTTAGGGTTGCGTGTGATGCGGTTTGCGAGTACGAGAGGAATGTTGGCATTGGGCTCGACCTCGACTTTGGGTCCGGCTCCGGGGTTCCGGGCGAAGCTCCAAATTTATCTCGGACGATCGAGGAAGAGGAAGTCTTGGTCGGTCGGAAGCAATGGGAGGTGATTATCCGCGATCTCTTTGCGGATCCAGTTGTGGACAGTGGGAGTGCTGCTACGAGCGATCACGAGTCGGAGGATTCGTCTCCTGGTTTGAGTCATAGTACGACGACGTTGTCTAGCTTGGATTTGGCAGAGTGGGATCATGTTCTGTCGACGCCTAAACCGTCCTATCCTGCTACTACTAGGACTAGGAGCTGTAACAGCAGCCCCATCCCAATAGGCGGTGATTCACCATCCAAGTTGAACGTCTTTGCCTCGAGCTTCACTCCTGGAATTCGATGTCGTACGACAATACCAATCCCCCCACTTACATTCTCCTCAGACTCTTCCCCAAAGACAACCGCCAGCTCACCCTCACCCCCTCTCAACGATTTCATATTCCCACGACCCCCACCTGCCCCGCTTGACATACGCGTATTCCCGAAAATGAAGCTGGAGAAAGACGAACAAGGGTTCTTCACTGGAATCGAAGAGGAGCTTACACCGAAATCTCGTTCGACAACGACGGGACTTTTGCCTGCGTTTTTACAGCAAGAGGAAGGATCTAGGCGTAGGCCTTCTTCGAAGACTCGTGCGATTGTGGATCGGTTGCGTTCGGCTTCGCAACGATATGGATCGACGGCGCCATCGAGGGAGAGTTCTAGTCCGAGTCCTCTTGATCAAGGTGTTTTGTATCAAGGGGGCACGACGTCGGATGATGATAGCTGTAGCAGGCAGAGTCGCTCGCCTGGCGCTGTAATGGATGACGGAGAGGGTTGGATTGGACTGAATGAGATGCAGTCCGAGTCGAATTCTTTAGTGGCTAATGCCACTACCAAGGCGCAGAGGAGACGTGATTTGTTTATGGCGCTGACGAAACATAGTCGTAGCGAGCCTAATCACGTTTCTGTGTCTCCTGCGGAGACGAACACAACGAAAGAAAATGAGTCGCCGAAGAAATATTCGTCGGAGAGAGCTCTGTCGATTTCTTCTACTAATTCGTCTTCTTCGATGCCTCCGACGCCTGATACGTCGTCGGATGGCTGGATTGAGGGTCCAGCGTTGGTTGTGCCTGTGCCTKTGCCTCAGAATCAGAGTCAGAGTCAGAGTCAGAGCAAACCACAATCGCAATCGCAAGGGAAGAAGAACCCGTCCGCTTGGGGTTCCCATAAGAAGAGGAATTCATCTTCTACAGATAAATCGAGCGTACCGGCGGTACCTGCCTACCCCACGCTCAACACAGCGGCGCCTCGTCCTGTTCCTTCTCATCCTCATCCTCACCCTCACCCCCACCCTCACCCTCATCACCACAATCATCCACGTTCTCATGCATCACACCCTTCATCGTCGTATGTGTATGGGTACCCACCTGCTGTTGTTGGACCCATACCAATGGGTTACCCCCCGTACCCAATGATGCCATATGCAGCAACGATGCACCATGCACATGCGCCGCCTCATACTCATGCTCACGTTCAGCATCCGCATCCGCATCCGCACCAACGAACACGGGGTGTTGCTGTTCCACCTATGGCGGGGTATATCCCCGCGCCTGCTGGGAACGTACCGGTACCGGTACCGTATATAACTCCCCACATGAATCATTCGCAGATTTTACCTGGATTCGGTCCGGGTGCTGCTACTGCTGCTAGCGCTGCTGCTGCGATGAGAACTGGGATTGTCACGCAGTGGTGAGGGTATCTGTTGGGTCCTAGTCCTTCGAGTTCCTCCGAGTCCTTGGTTCTGTTTCGGGGAATGAAACAACGACGGAACGTTTGTAGATTTTTTTCGTGTACGACTACGAATTATCCCTCCCGCCCCTCTTCGTGATTGGTATGTGATACATAAACATAACATACATAACGCAATTTTTTTTTTGGTTTTAGTTTGTTGTCATCCATCCATCCATCCGCAACTTGTTGCATTGTTCATCCCACCATATTCATATTTCATGTGTCCTCTTTGGTGTTTTGATGATTCTGTTGCATATTTTCCTTTCCTTTCTTCTGACTTTTTGACGGTTTACATATGCTCTACATACTAAGCCTCTTGGAGAGCGCCCTCTCAAATGTTTTTGGCACTTGGACCTTCTTTCCTTTTCCTTTCGATTTTCTGGTCCTCACTCATGATCATATTCATATTCATATCCAGATTCATTGCATCCATTACTCATTCCGACCCCCCATCCACGGGTTCATGGTGTCTGGTGTCGTCGTTAACATTGTTGTCCATAGCTTTTTTTTTACCTCCTCGTCTGTTCTGTTCTGTTCATAATTGAGGTCTCCCTCCGTACTATATCGTATATTGTTTGTTACATACATACGTACATACATTCCTCGTCTCGGTTCGTGTAGCACCACCATATGCTTCTTGTTTTCTTTTGTAGGCTCTGTCTGTTATTATTCCTGCTATGATCATTCCTCTACATAAGTACTTATCGATATCGCTTCCTCTTTCCTCTCACTGGGAATGTACCCCACCCGTAAAATATTTAGCAAAGAAATAAATAAGGACCTTTGTTATTGTGTTAATGACTATGCGTGAAAGCGAGTATCTAAATACCTCCAGGAAATGGAGGGGGAACAGTGAGTTACATCCGTGTATGCTATATAGCTTATAGCTGAATTACAATAACCCAATCCTTCGTAATCAAAGCCTTAGGATCCTTGATACTAAGCAAACTAGGTGTTCCCTCCTTTTTATCCAACGAGGACAAGCCGGGGGTATACTCCCACGCCAACTCTGCCCCACCTTCAACCCTGACACTAGTAGGCTTACCACTCAATCCAACAACTACGACCTTCTCCACCCTCACATCCTCAATACTCTTAGCGAACGCATTCGCAGGGTTGAACGTAGTCAACGCCGCTCCATCAACAGCCTCACCAGGCTTCTCCTTCCCTAAATCCCTACTAGTAATCCGCAAAGTCTTCTTCTCCTGGCTAGCGACGAATTCACGCCAAACAAACTCGCCTTTTTCGTGAGAGTATGATTCACCGTCGTCGAGATATAGCTCGCCTCTTGCGGTACCGGTTTTACTTAGGGCAACACGTAGAGTGAATGGATCGAGTTTCATGAGAGATGATGAACGACGTGGGCGTTCGCGAGTGGCGATGATTGATCCTCCGCGTATTAAGAGGGGGATTTGGTGGAGAGCTGCTGGGATGGTAATTTGTTTTCCTTTGGAGGTTCCACGGTAGGCTTGGTGGGTGAAATAGTCGTAGTAGACCTATTGCGGTATCTGTAAGAGATCGAAAGTACGATTAGAACTGAAAACAAACCTGATCTTCGGGTAGGTAAACCGTAGCTTCAGTAGCATCTTTTTGGGTAACTGGTTTGACTAGCAGCCCAGACGATCCAACAAAGAACTGATCGTCAATCTCGAAACCGTTCTTATCCTTAGGGAACATAACATAATGAGGTCTGGATATTCGTCAACATAAGGAACACCTTTAAAGAAAATAATTAAAACTCACCTAACGACAGGCATCCCAGTCACAGTAGTTTCCCGGAATGCAGTGTACCAAACAGGAAGCATGCTATATCTAAGACGAAGGATATCTCTAACCATACTCTTGTACGGTTCGTCAAGCAAATACGGTTCACGTCTCTTGGTGTCGATATGTGCGTGGGCTCGGAAGAAAGGCGAGAATGCGCCGACTTGGTACCACCGGACGAGCATCTCAGGTTCGGGATTGCCGAAGAAACCACCGACATCAGCTGCAGATAATTTGAGCATACGAAAAGGTATGAACGAGTCAGGACGAATAAACTTACACCCAGCGAAAGTCATTCCTGCGATACTATTAGCGAGAACCATTTTGATACCGACAGCCATGTGTTCCCAAGTGCCTAGGTTGTCGCCCGTCCACATAGCCCCCAGACGTTGAGAGCCAGCGTAGAACGAACGTGTAAGGACGAATGGCCGTTTGGGAGGATCAGAACGTGCTCGGACGGCTTGCATGGTGAGATTGTGCTAAAAATCGAGTCATTAGCAGCGTTGATGAAATCTTCAAAGCAAGGACGTACGAAGAGCATTCCGTTGATGTTATGCACGTCGCGATGTTCCCATCCACCATAATGGACGTTATCCCTTGGCATGCTAATTTCTGGTCCGTTGAAGACAGAGGGCTAAGGAACACTGTCAATCATTATACCGAACAAGAGTTCGATCAAAGTAGGAAGCTGACCTCGTTCATGTCGTTCCAAATGTGAATACCCTCTGTACTTTCAGTCCATGACCAACCGTCCTCGATCTTGCTTGTTTTGAATTTCGAAATCCACCAATCCCAGCTGGCGGGGTTGAAACAATCGAGCCACGAGCTGCTACCGCTCCAGCACCAGCCTTCATATTCACCCTCCCCGCTCTTTGGCTTGACGAGAAGGCCTTTCTCGGAAGCTTCCTGATAGACAGGGTAGTTGGATGTTCGCTTCAGGTGCGGGTCAATAATGACGACCATCTAGACGCGACTCATTGTTAGTCTCGATATACTGGTTTGGACGGAAAACCAACCTTGCGTCCCGTAGCGACCACATCGTTCGTCATCTCAACTGGGTCAGGGAATGTCTTGTGATCCCAGATGAAGTATTTGTGTTCGTCAGCGTACTCGATATCCAACCAGAACACATCAGCAGGTATATCCTCCTCGTCAAACCTCTTCTGTACAGTACGAATATCGTCGGAACTGACGTAGTTCCATCGACACTGATGATATCCCAAGCTCCATTGCGCAGGGAGAGCCGTCGTACCAGTCAAACGCGCGTATTGCGCGAAGATAGCCTCAGGAGTAGGCCCAGGGAGTATGAACACGTCGAGAATACCAGACTCAGAAATCCAATGTGTTTCGGTGGATTTCTCTGATGAGTGGGACACGTCAATCCATGTCTCCGAGCCCACGGCGTTGAAAACTCCAACAGTGGAATCGGCAGAGTGAGCGTGCATGACAGGAATAGAACCGTAGAGAGACATGGGGGAGGACGCGAGATATTCGAATACGTCCGTATTATACAAACGGAAGGGATCTGAGAATGTCGGTGATTCGCCGGTCGTACTAGGGAGGGCCAAATTAGTGGCATGCTGGGGAATTCCATAGACAGTTCCGTGATTAGGGAAGGAGATGTCGAGTGAAAGGGATTCAGGACCTAGAARGAGCTGTCAGARCGGTTATGGTAACTGRATGATTTCCACTTACCTTTTGGCTTTGAATCAGTCCATGATGAGAATGTCTCCTCCCAATAGGCGTCTTCATCTTCGCCTTCGAACCAGGCRCGTGGRTTCTCAGCCTTCACGACAACTTGTTCGTCGGACCCCTCCTCTGAGACCACCTCCTCAACTTTTTCYGACTCCTTGGTGCGGAAGTGTTCCATATGAAGTAAACCTTGGCCATTGAGTACCACCTGCTCCTTTCCGTTGCGCGAAAAAGATACACGCAGGGGCTGGTACGTGACAACCACTTCATGCTCCTTCTTGTCACCGTAAACTGCGCGCAAGTCCTTCTTCCCAGCAGTCCAAGAGATGGTCTTGCTAATGATTGGCTCTGAAACGAGAGCCCACGACGCCGCTTCGTCATATCTCTTCCTTAGCCCGTCCACCTCATCCATTCGCACTCTGACAACTCCATCTTCATGTATCCTCACTTCCAAGCCAAACTTGATATCCGGATAAAGGGAAGACTTGACTGCAGCTTTAACAGTTGCCTCTGAAGACGAAACAGATACAGAGGCAGGATCCACGGAGTAAGGCGACTTCCATGAAGCTTTCGCTTCTTTTGCTCGAGCAGAGAGGGCGCGACCTCTGCGACAGAAACCTGCCTGGTTACAGGTCTTGAAGTCCTGCGACTTGACTGCTAAAACATCAGGTGCCGCCAGGAGAATAGAGGCGGCACCGAACAGCGCGACCCAACGCATCCTCGACCGTGAAACCTCGACTCTCTTGGTTCAAGGGGATTCACAGGTGATTGAGGGCAAATGTAAGTTATAGTAGACACAAACTGAGAACACGTCCAACAGATTGACACGTCCCACTTTCGGTGTAACGTAATCCCCCCGCTAGGCGGCTTACTTGAGCATTGTCCACGATTCCAAGCGTACTCTAGGGCTCTTTCAAATACTTGGGAGAATTGTGCAGAAATAAAATCGGTTCATCAATTATAGAAATACTTCTTTATAACATGAAAGATAACCTTGGACACCAACCGCTTCCTCATGTCTTGAGAAGTCCAGTCCCATGGCATAGTGGTATGTTTAAATGAAAGCCTAATGAATACAACGGATACAAATTAAGTATTGCTTTATAGCGACGTTTACAGCTGCTCAAAGTAGTAGTACGGATGTAAGTAAATATATGTGCTTGTTGTGTATATATGCAAATGATCCCCGGATGAAAAGAGCAACGACAACGAAAAAGATTGTTGATACAAACAAAAACCCCAAGGTCATAGCTTACTCGCCGAATTCGCACTACCCGGTGTAGACAAGGATGGTAATCTCTGGATAGGTTGCAGTTTACGCTTGATATCTCGTAGAATCGTAGTTTTGGGGTGCCATTCGCGGAACGCATCTCGGAGTTGTGTGATCTCGTGTGAGAAGAAATAGGCAACCCTCTCGTCTGCGATTAGGTCACGTAGAGCCCAAGGAATCTAAATAAGAGAAGTACATGTTCCAGTGAGACAAGGGGCTTTACGGAGGGAACAAAAATCTTTACCTCATAGTCATTCATTTCTGTCGAAGCATTGAAAGGCTCCAGCTGAAGTTCAGGATGTTCTTCAAACCCATCGTTGCTCAAAAACAAGTAGTTGACCGCCAGTCTGAAATGATAAAACAATCTCAGCTACCATCTT
Organism: Neonothopanus nambi; assembly: GCA_003987895.1. Taxonomy (NCBI): domain Eukaryota; kingdom Fungi; phylum Basidiomycota; class Agaricomycetes; order Agaricales; family Omphalotaceae; genus Neonothopanus; species Neonothopanus nambi. The sequence continues at coordinate 140,822 of RCHF01000488.1, read as the reverse complement.
CTATATTTTAGGAAAACAAAAATAGCTCACGAGAAGGTGGCCAGCTCCTCGTACGCCGTGGAATGCCCAACACCACTGAGAGATCCAGCGGTGGCTTCGGACAGGTGAGCAAGAAGCCCACTATCAGATAAACCACAATTGAGTATGCGAAGTAGCAGGACAAGTAAATTTGATAAGAAGTCAGAAGAGCTACGAATGATGATTTTGAACGAACCGTCAATTCGAGAGCAGTAACAGACACGTACTTATATGCATCGCCATCGATGTAGAGCGCACGAAGAATTAATGGATGGGACACTGAAGTGAATAAGCCGGAATAGATAGGTACAACTTGATCGTTGAGTGATGCGACATATACCATCTTCGTCTAGAGTTGAAAGATGAAAGCGTGTTCTTTCGTGAAAATAAACACCTAGACTTACCCCGTGGTGGACAACATTTCGAAGAGCTTTCACATACGCCTGGGAAACCTCGCTCTCCGTATTCTGAATCATGAAGTTAGACTATCACTAACACACAGGGGCTGTCAATATACAAACCTGAAAGTCAAAAAGTTCTCTCGCTGCAGCCGTTTCAAAGTACTAGAAAAAACCATTAGCCACATACTGAGCGACAGGTGGCAATATGAGCGTACCTGGATGTACGGCTGTAATAAGGAACTAGAGCTCAGATACCTCAAAGGACCTAGATGAATCCCACACAACGCCAAGCAACACACTCTCTGAGGTGGTTGCGGGATCAAATTCACTCCAACACCTGCAAGGCCCTCTGCCATGCCGTTCTTGGCTGTACGAATGTGCCTATCGCATATAAGACGGTCCAGTAGATGAGTAGACACAACAGAACCTTGCGAATGCGTAGCAACAAAGATGACGTCGGCGTCATGCAGATCGTCCATCCAAGATTGGTTGGAAAGCAGGCTAGCATATAATCTGAGAGAAAAAGGAAAAACAAAAAATGTTAGCTACAAAGCGGTTAGCGTGGACAGTGCCGTTACGCACTTCTCCACTCTCTTATTAATCGTTCCTTCTCCTTCCAAAGGTATCTTCGTGATCTTGTCCAACTTCACACCATGCTCCTCCTGGAATACCTCAAGCGCTTGTACCATCATATTGACGAATTTGGTACTAGTTCCAGTTGGCTGGACGAGGGTAAGTCAGTCTCAGGAAATATATCAGATGGAAAATAAGCACAGACCTCCCCAAGAACAGATCGCATAACCGCGCCTACGATAAAAAGGAGAAACCACGAATCAATATCACTTCCCCTTCTATACGTCCATAGACCACGTACCAGGGAACCACCCATGTATTCCAATAACCACCACCTTCCTACACCCTCTTAACACATCCTTAATCCTTCCCATCCCACTGGAATCCTCAGAAGCCCTTTCCTTCCCCTTCCCTTTCTTAGCAGCTACATCCCGATTAGCAACAGCAGCCTCAATCACATCCCACGACCTAGGCAACTCATGTCCAAACGACAAAATACCATCTCGCTCCTTCTCCCTCTTCAGCAACTCACCACCAAGACCAGGCGGTGCCCCACTTCCACTACCACCAGAAATACTCCTCCGTCTGAGACTTCCCCTCCTAGCCCTCCTCTTCGTAGCACCAGCCCCAGCACTACCTTCCCGAATAGCCCCAGCACTCGAATCGCTACCTAACAATACCCCACTCACGTACCGCATCGTTCGACCGAGTGTACTGCCTAGCCCACCAGTTCCGGTATCCCCAGCAGGTAAATACGCCTCGGGCACGTAATTCCTTGGTGCAGTATGGAACGTATCCACCCATGTCGGTAGAACGAGATTCGGTACAGGAGGAGGTGGAGCTGGGGTATTCGCTCCTGAACCTGGTTTAGACTTCGACTTTGACCTATTGTGAGCAGTATTCTTCGCATTGCCATTGCCGTTCTTGGAGTCATCTTGTGCAGCACTATCAGAAGGTTTCGTAGCCGGATTGTTGGATTTGTTCGACGGAGCAGGGGAGACACCTGTTCGTTTGCTAGCGATAACAGAAGCTTTGACAGAGTCTGAGACCGTCAGAGGGGGTGGCGGTTTCCCATTCGAAGCGACATTCGTAGTATTCGTACTCTTCGTCGTACTGACCGAACCAGACCTCCCGAACCTCCCTTTCAAAACATTATCCTTGGTCGATTTAGTAGGAGACGCAGGAACTTCTGAAAAGTCTCCTTTCATAGCTGAAGGCGAAGGCGGGACACTCTTCTCCCCTTTCTCCCCTTTGGTAGAAGGCTTCGGTGAAGACGGTTGAACATCCTTCGAATTCTTTACATCACCCTTCTTATCCTCCTCTTCCTTCTCCTTAACTCTTCGTGGGTTCTGTTGAAGCGCCAAAGCCCTCATCAAAGTTAAAGCAGTAGAGGAGGTCTGTTTCGTAACCAGCTTATCCTCTTTCGTCTTGTCTTCTTCGCTCTTAACACCCGCAACCTCCCTCTCCCCTCCACTCTCCGGTTGTTCATCCTCCTCCAAATCCATAATCTCCACCCCATTCTCATCCCTCTTAACCCCATCCTCAACAACTCTATTCTCACCAAGATGTTCACCACCTTCCTGCAAATTTTTAACCATCAAATCTCTCCCGCGACCACTCAAAGAGAAAAACGAAGCCCATCCAGACCGGAGAGAAGAAGCCGAGTCTGAGATGGGATTACGTTCATTCTGAGATGATGAAGATGCAAGTACATTCGAAAGCTGAATCTGAGTCTGAGACTCAGGAAGTTGTTGTTGTTGTTCAGAACCCTTTAGCACACCCTCTTGCTCGGTATTAGCAACATCAGCGACATCCCCGTCCTTCCCCATCTCCCTCTCTCTATCTCTAGCCAACGCCTCTTCCTTAATCTTCTCCGACTCTGTCAACTCCTTCGCACCACTCTTCCCTTTCCCACTCCCATCATCCCCACCATCATCGTTCCCACCACCCGGTGCACCCACACCTCCACCACCTTGCCCATCCGCACCACCACTCGATCCTAGTCCATCCGCACCAGAAGCAGGAGCAGGAGCAGCAGTTCCAGTTCCATACCCATACCATGTCCACGGATACAACCAAGACGTCTGAGATGTATCCGCAGAGAACACCGACGCTGCCTTCGGCTTTTGCTGAGGTTTCACTTCAGTGACAGCCGTAGCCGTAGCCTTAACAGTAGCCGTAGACGCAGGTACCGGAGTCACAGATTCGTCCGAAACGTTTATAATCAAAGCCGGGGTATCGTGTTTGGCGTTTCCAGATTCAGACTCAGAGACACGTTCAGTGTCAGGAGAAACTTTCGTTGCTGGATCACCTTCAGCGTCTATCGCCTTTCCTCCATCTTTAGCATTCGCATTCGCATTCGTGTCCGTAGCTTCCTGTGTAGATGTAGACCCAGACGCCCCCCAACCAAGAGGTACGTAATCCCACCACGAATACGTAGAGGAGGTCGTAGTATTCGCAGCGTCCCTTACAGGATCCGTAGAGGCAGAGGTCGAAGTGAGACCCTCCGATTGTCCTGCTACCTTTGGATCGAGCGCAGGGGCAGGGGCAGGGGCAGTGGCGGCGGAATCAGGATTGTTGGAGGTTTCTTCGGGTCCTACCGAAGGAGCAGTAGCTTCTAAGTCCTTAGCTGGAGCCGCGGTGGACGTTGATACTGAATCCTGTGACTGTAAAGAGCCATTTGCTTGCGGTACACTTTCAGGGGCAGGCGAGCTAGCTACATCTGACGTGGAAAATCGAAAATGAGCAAGAGACCCTACAAACATTGAAATTAACAAAACTTACCCTTCACATCCTCAACTTTACCCTTCTCACCATCCTCCTTCCCATCCTTTCCATCCTTCTCCTGCTCCCTCTTAACCGCATCCTCCAACCTCATCTTCGGCCTCCCAAGCAGCGGAATACTAATACTAAACCGACTAGCAGAAGGATTAAGTGAATTCAACGAATCCAGACGCGTGCGTGCGCGGATGGTACCCGTGGATCCTCCGGACGTAGAAGTTGAAGTTGAGATAGATTCTCCACTTGAGGCGGCCTCAGCGGCTTGACCACCACCACCACCATCACCATGCTCTGCATTCCTTTCCGCTTCTACAGCACTCTCCACCTCCGACCCATCTCCTGAATTAGCTCCACGAAGATCACGACCCACCGTCTTCCCACCGGACCCATCCTCATCATCCGAAACAGCAGGCGTCCTAACCAACTTCGGCACCTCATCATCTATAGAGCTCGGGAACGAAGACGAAGCAGAGCTTACGTTCCCACTGAGTGGGCTGGGTGAAATGGGCGACGTGCCAGGGCGGGGGGACGAGGAGGATGACGGAGAGGAAGATGATGGTTTAGGGCGGTACGGGGCGAAGGCGTTGAACCATGTAGGGCGTCCGCGTGTTGGGGCCTTGGTTTGTGTTGGACTGGAAGTGGGAGCAGGGTGAGCACTTGTACTTGTGTTCGTGCTGACGCTGGGGATGTTCTGTGGGGGTGTAGGAGGTTGAACTCGTAAAGGGGGTGGAGGGGCAGTACGGATTGTCTTTGTAGAGTACTCTGTGTCTGTACCTAAGGCCTCTATAGCGCTTGCCAAAGCCTCATTGCTTTGCACTCCGCCATCCACTAGACTGTCTGGGTTAATCCTCTCTGAATCTCTATTTGTTGTTTCTATATTCTGGTTTTCGGCGAGTGCTCTAGGTGAAGAACGAGACGTAGATTCGGAGAGTGCTGTTGACTCCGACAGCGCTGGCGCAGTGGATGGAGTGACATCGCCTGGAGTGCCAATGAAGATTTGAGCAGCCTTGCCTTTCCCGCCAGAGCGTCCCAGCGATGCAAACCACGTCATTCTACCTGGTGATGTAGATAGAGGTGTCTGCACCGCCGTCGAAGATGACGAAAGTTCAGGAGGAGAGTCACTGAGGGGGAAGGGGACGATGGATGAGGATACTACGTCATTTGAAGCGGAATTCGAGCTCGCAGTGGTATAGTCCACAACGATGTCATTAGTTTCAAGTACAGCAGGTGAAGACGTTGAGTTGCTTTGAACAGAGAGAGCAGTTGAGCATTTAGAGTCAATGACGAAGTATGGAGCCACGTACGATGGTAGAACTGTATTGCTGCTACTGCCCTCACCTAAATCATCACTGACTGCTTCATTAGCGAACATATCTTGTAATCTAGTCCTTGAATTATTCTTCGAAGCCACAGAAGTCCTCCTACTTCCGTAGACGACCCCAGCAGCTAAACTTTGATCTCTCAGGCTATCTACAGCACTGCTGGAGCTCAACAGCCTAGTCCTTCTCGTAGATCTCCTAGTTTGGGTTTCTGTCGTAGATACCGTTTCCGGCTCTGCAAACACAAAGGATACACCAGTGCTCGGTGAAGCAAGTGGTGTGGAAACTAATCTCTTTCCTAAAGTCGAACCGTTACTGATGCTGGTGGCCCGCCAGGTGGGAGGGCGTGCAGATCGTGTCGTCGCAGTCGAGCGGGTAGAGTGTGAAGAGCGACGAGAGGTGCTCATCAACAAGGATGATGAGCCGAGATGTGTTTGATATATAGTATGTATTTTACAAGAAAGACGGATGAAGAGGAGGTGAATGCATTGACGCTGCGCCGCACGGTCGTCGCGATTAGCGCTTCTACGTAAAGTAACACGTGCGAAGATAGCCGCAGCCACTCTTTTCTACTTACTACTGCTACGCCCAGGACATTTGTATCCGATATGGTGTAGTGGCTAACATTATCGCCTCTCACGCGATAGCCCGGGGTTCGATTCCCCGTGTCGGAAGTAGTGCATTAGGATCCTCTTTTTTCCGCGAGTTTATAGTAAGTAATCCAAAAATGGGTCACTGTCAGTTGTGGCCATTAACCACACAACTGTGGTCAGGAGTAACAATGGTCTGTCGTCTGCATAAATGTAGCTGACGTCTCGAGACAGCTCTCCAGTTTCTCTGGAGACCTTTCGAGATATACTCTGAACTAATTGTAATGTCGGTGGTGAGCACAATGTTCTTTTGGATAACAATCTTTATTGGCTTATAATGTTCGCGCTAGATGGCAACCCGTACCTTAGACCGCTCTGAGAGCTTGGATTCTTGTTGTTCGGCCAACACGAGTATCTCCTCCGACTCCGAGCACACCTTATCCGCCTACGGGGACATCTCCCACTCCGAAATAAACTTCGTTCCAACAGGTGACGATGCCCCCTCCTTGACCTCCTTCCCCAATCCCAATCGACGCGACCCGTCTTATCGTCGGAATGCTAAAAGACCTCAACCTCCGACGAACTCACGGAGGGGGACCATGATGAGGAATCTTCCCGCTGATGTATGTCCTTTTCGCCGTTCTAATCAGTGGAAGATAGAGATGCTCATACCGTACCTTATCATAGACCGATCTAAACGATTTCACTGCCCTCCTAGACAGTCTACGCGCCTCCCGCGACCGAGCCGAGGCCTCACATCGCCCCGTCCCATCTATCCGCGCCGAGCTAATAGAGAAGCTCGGCCTTGGTGTTCCACCTATCGGAACCGAAAATCAGAAGCCTATTAGTGCCGATACCTGTACCCCCGACCAACCCCAAGCTAAACAAGTTGATCAGAGCTCGAAACCTCGGACAATGAGAAAAGTTCCTGCTCCCTTGCAGCTCAAGAACTCTGCTTTTCAAGTTCAGCCAGCTTCACCCTCCCCAATAAAAACGCAGGCCCCACCGAATACTCCGGCATCCCCTACTTCCCCGAACGCCAAGAGACCCTGGCGCGGTAATGGTCCTTTGCCACAGAGGCTTCCTCTGCCTCGGTGGGAGCTTCTTGATCCTGATGTTTCTCGTGAAGGGATGAAGTACAAGGTGAAAGTGAAATAATGGTGTCGTAGTTAGCGGTGTATCATTTCGTTGGATTTTTTTTTTTGCTACTCTATGCTCTCGGTGTAATAATGTCATCGGCGATTGTTCAGATTCTTTGGACGTTTGTTGTCACGTGGCCTGGTGTTGACAATCGCGACTCAGCCTGACTCAGCGCGTCACGGTCTTGACGAGAATCTTCAAGTCTCCGAAGCCCTCTTTGCTTCAAAGGTCCATTTTCGAATCCCAATTGAAACAAAAGAACGCAGCGGACGCTGCTCACGATGTTCGAGGCTGGTAATCAAGTAAGTATGGGATCCCGTAAAATCGCTAGTCTGTGTACTTATCAAGACCATGATATATACATAGAATGTAGAAATAGATCTGATGTCAATGGTCAGCAGGCTATCGCTCTTGGCAGATACGCTCAAGGTATCAGGTCAGCATCCAACCACCGGATATTGCTCTACATATGCCGGACGACATTTATGAAGACGCGTGTGCACCTCTCAGTGCGGCACTATACAACCCGGTTAAACGCTACCTATAAAACGCTGAGCGGATGACGTGAAATCCACATTTTGCTGATAAAATACAACCTCTCCTACAACCCAGCCATTATGCATTCTTCGGTTGTCTTCCGAATTACTCTTGAAGTCTTTGAGCCGGGTCACGCTAGAGACTGCTCAGTTTATTGTTATCCCTGCACGACTGGTTATCCGCATATAAGGTCTGGAGTACCCTCATAGCAACTGTCTAACGATGATAAACACTTCAGCTTTCGATCTCTTCCCTGTACCGTCGAACCCGCCTTCTGTAACCTGTCCTAATCGCTCACCTGGGATATCCCCAGAGTCGACCAAGACTCTTCGGGATGTCCTCAAAGTCAACCACGAAACATGGGATATCTGTATCGATGACTATGGCCGTCATAAGTGAGCTCAAAAAATCTTCTACGAGGCCGGTATATCTGATCGTACTCTAGCCACATTTCTCATCATGCACTGGCGCTGTGGGCTTTAGGAGCTCAGAAGGAGTTCATAAAGGCCGGTTACGAGAAGGATACTGTTCTGCAAAGGCCAGCTACAAAGGTTCCAGAAGCCATTACCCAGGAGAATTTCTATCTCCATATTGGTGATAGAAAGTATGTCGCCCACAGAGATCTCTGATGAACCGTGGTTGCTTACGAACTTTGCTAGGTATTATCCGGCTTATGCCAAGTTCTTCACCGAAATGGTCAAACAGAAAGGATTCGGAGAACTTCTGGAAGAATATATCTTTTCCCCGAAGGCCAATTTTGGTTCCACTAATGCCTCGGGTGAACACCCCGAGATGTTCAATCGCTTTCTTGCAAGCGTCATACACCCGATGATTCATGTTGGATATGGCATCGAATTCGGTCTCCCTGGAATGATAGTTGAAGGTTCGATCAGCTTAATTTAATCTGACAGGGCATAATCTAATCCAAGACTTCACAGGTCTTGCTGAAACTACTTTTCATCCCAAGGATAGTTCGCCCATTCTACCGGAAGCCTTCTTCGATTCAGTGTGGAAGACTGCGAATGAAGGTCCAAACCAGGTGCAGCCGTCTGTACACGCCTTCACCATCGTGGCTCGAATTTTGAAAGACCCTAAATTCGCGCTCCCCGAAAAACCCAATCCAGAGAATATGTATTCGAATGTCACGTCAAACGAGGCGATAGTGAAGTCATTATACGAGCATGTCTCACAGTGGACTATGAACGCTTCTGACCCAAAAGAGGTTGAGCGTAAAATCGAGGAGATTCAATGGCTCACTGTTCTCCTTTACGCAATACCAGGTGCTGATACTAAAGACGTTGAATTCAACGCTGACTTTGTCAAGTATGTGTATTTCATGATTCCGCTGTCAATTGGCATTTGACACGTTTCTTTCTTTTTGATCAGCATGCACTTTGTAACGGCCTCCCTCTTCCTTCCGTCCCTTGTAACATGTCTCTCGCCCATGTCCCAAATTCTTCTCCTTCGTGGTTTCCTCACAGTCATTCTTGCTTGGTGGATCGCCAACTCATGCCCGAGTCTCAACATTTCAGCTTTCTTCGCGACCAACATTGCGGATACCTTACCTTCTGGACCTTCCTCTGCGAAACACAAAGATGCCGTGTCGTCGACAGTAGCTACTGGAAACGCATGGTTGCCGCTCATGCAGGACGCCATCATTCACCCTGATGACCATTACGCTAAACTCATTCGGGCGTTGGCGCATTTCTCAGTGGTATACGGATCGAGGGAGGCAGGCTATTTCGCTGGTACGGAGTTGGAAGGTGCTGAGTTGCTAGATGGGACATTGTTTGTTCGAACTGCGGGATTGACGGCTCGGAGATTGGCACGTACTACGCCTAATGAGTTCTTGGTTTACTTTGACTTTATGGGATTCTATGAAAATCGTAAATAATGTAGTACACAAATACATGTTTGTTTGAACCTGATCTTATAACCCACACAATCATGGACTTGCTCATAACCTACATAAAGGCTGCCAGTGTTCACCAAACTTGACAAGAATCTGACAAGGACTTCGAACTTCACCTGTGACTTTTGGCACTAAAATTCATTCCTACTAGTTGTCATGAAAGTGTCGTGTCCAGAAAGACCGCTTTTCGTTATTCTTGTGTTGAGCACTCGCTTTGTATTTACTGTAAATACCCCAAAGATTTTTCAAGTCCCCACTCGAACTTGACGAGACTTGACGTCGAAACTTTCACAAGGACCAATGCCAAGCCAGTGCCACTTACTCAAAGGATCTAATAGGCTGCAATTTGAATTTGAACAGTTATCTCCAGTGAGCTATACCCTGGTCCGCCGGCTCATCACGTCACCACGAACAGTTGCTTTGACCAACGACCGATCCGATTCTCCGACATTTACCGCAATAAGCATGTAAAGTGTTGCCTACTTATCAAAAGTTTGGAGAGAGTTTTGAGGGAGAAGCAACGAGTTTAAATTATGTATATAATTGTACAAATGAGACAACTTTAAAATCCCTATTGCCCAATGTAAGTAGACTTATTTAACTAATTAGAATTATGGACAGAGAGATCGATCCAGGTGAAGTCCATATGAACGAGCGCAGAAGTGTAGTGAAGGTGATGGTAGTGGTAGTGAGGTGCATTGTTGGTAATTTGAACGAATGATCAATCTCGTCTCGAATGTCTGATAAATCTACTCGCTTTTCTCACTTAGAGCTGATCGGGAGTGAGGGCGTCGTAGATAGGGCAAAGATCACTCCAAGCAGCTACACAAAACAATGAGTACGGTGAAAGAATCGAAGAGATAGAAGAATTGCTCACAGGAAGGAGTGACAGCAGTACCCCAGTCAGCGACATCCTCAGCAAAGACAATGGCAAGACCGCTAATATTGAAACCAATTAGCTTCACAGAACACGCAGAGAGTAAGATATACTTACGCCTCTAAGTGCCAGTCAATGTGGCAGTGAAGGAACCACGGACCAGCATTGTCCGTGGTGAAACGAATGGTCACGTTGTCGCCTGCAACACCAATGTTGACGACGTCACGACGAGGCGGGTTGACATAGTTGTAGACATCGCTGCTGGCGCTACGAACGACATCGAAGACGTGGCCGTGCAAGTGGAAGGGGTGTCCACCGCCAACAATACCACCAGGCATAGAGATTTCAATAGAGGAGTTAGCAGGAAGCGGGTACACAGAGCCGGATGGGAGAAGACTGTCAGCAGTTTGAGCTCCACTGAGGATCTGCAGCAAGACCGGGACAGTGGGAGGAATGAACTGAGCACCGTTGACAGTGAAGTTTCCGTTCTATTCATCACTTGTTGGCCAAGTATCAATTGTTATGATGCTAAATAGACACGTACGAAAGCGAAGGCCAAGTTCAGAGCGTAGTCAACACCGCCGGCTTCAGGAGAACCAGGAGCGCCAGGGTTTTCAAGAGGCTAAATATGCAGAGAGGCCTCAGAAAACCGAATAAAACAGCGGAAGCTCGAGAAACACGTACGACTAGTGAGGTCTCTACCAGGGGATTTACGCTGTCAACCTCAGGAGTGGAAGGCTCGACCGCATCGGCGCCAACGTATCGCAGGATGGCAGAGTTAATACCTCCAGAGTAACCGCTGGTACCAGTGGCGGGGTTAGCACGGATCCAGTAGTTGTCAATTGTCTGGTTGGCTTCAAGCTGTGTGAGAGAATTTGTCAGAACCAAGTGACCCTGTCGGCTTAAACTAAGCGCTTACAATGAATGAATATCTTTGTGCGACGTAGATTTGAATGGAGTCGACAGCGAGCTGTTCGTGGTTAACACCGTCAACTTCGATGATGTTCCTATAAAATCTCGAACTCAGTGCTGCTCTTTCACAATCAAACAATCAATCGCGTACATGGTATGATTGTCAATGGAGAACACATAGTTGGGGTCACAAGCAACGTTGATGAGACGCATTCGGTAGCTGTGGACACAATCAGTCAGAGGCTGAAACATTAACGAGCCGTTCGGATAAGTACTTACCGCTTTCCTTGAGTGACAGAGATGACGGCAAGTTCAGTCGAGTTACCTCCGGAATATCGTCCAAGACCATTGATAAGTGTAGCGTCGGGAGCCCTTTCAAAGATAGTCAGCATAAAAACCCGGCGAAGCTGTAGCTGCAAGACATACGGGAAGGTCAAAGTCTCAGCCTTAGCGTGGTACCAGTCAGCAAGTGTGATGATGGTAGTTTCTGAACATCCATGAATCGATGAGTTACATGATTACCAAACATGAACAGTAGAGGAATACAAACCATCATCCACGTCGTATAAGTCCGCATAAGGATCATCGGGATCATAGATGACGAACGCGCCCCGAAGACCATCACAATATTGCGTCGCTACGCGCCGCGTTGGATCAGTCAAGGAGAAAAGGCGCGCGCAAGAGAGGTTAAGGCTTACCTAAATGAGAATGGTACCAGAAAGTTCCAGCCTGGTCGGTGACCGGGAAGTCATACAGGAAAGAGTTGTTGGCAGCAATAGGACATTGGTTGACGAAAGCGGGTCCGTCGGCCCAGTTGGTACCTTGATCTTGGAAGATGCCGTGCCAATGCTAGTAATAAAACCATCAATTTATAGTGCGCGCCAATAGAAAAAAAAAGATTAAACATACAATGGTTGTACTTTTCAGCATGGTATCATCGTTGAGTTGGTTGACAACGTTGATCTGGAAAGTGTCTCCCTGTAAAGATTGAATCAGTTTCAGGTTTACAGGAGGATCGGTGGCGAGATGTTCCCACCTTGTTTCCTACGACGGGGACACCGATGACAGTGTCAGTAGTACCTGCAATAATAGCAGTACGGTTGAATCCATCAGGGCTCACGAGAGCACTGGAAATAACCATGTCGCCAGAGGGTCCAAGAGTGGCTGCCAGGGAAGTACCACATAGTAGAGCAAGTGGAAGAAGCGAGGAGAGAGATCGAAGAGCCATGCTTGGCAGTGTATAGGTTGTAACAGAAAAGAATGTGTAAGCCTAACTTGCCAGTAAACAGGTCGAAGAAAGGCGTTGAGAAGATGAGACAAATTAGCGCGACGTTTTATAGCGTTGAGCGTCTTTCGCTAGCTGCAAGTCAATGTAACAAGGGACCCGATCTTCGCACAAGAATTTTGGATTGAAGGGGCACATATTGCTTGTTTGCTTTCGTTAGTCCGTCAAGTCCACATGTACGAATGAGGGAGAAATTAGTCGTGAGTCGTGAGTGTGTGAGTCTGGGAGAGGTTCGACTTTCGGACAAGTCCTTCGCGTTCCTGAGGCGCTACTGCGACGTTTCGGATTAAGTAGATGACGTACACCGAGGTATGATAGGAGATTTCCCTTCTCGGCGGCCGGGGCCTGCTCGAAAGTACCTCCGCCAGTCTCCGCCAGTTCTGTGCTTACCTCGCCAGAACGGGCAGCTTCATCAAAACCTCAATATACCACCGCAGCCTGTCGATATTTTGTCGACGCTTCCTGGTGCTGGTAAGTCCAACAGAAAACAACCAGAGAAAGCGAGAACGGATGTTACAGGTTACGCGCTGCTAGTAATGATTCAGTTCAAAAAGAGAATGCCGTCGGTCCAGTCTCCACCGTTGCCCAGAACAAAAGGCCTCGTATCAGCTCGTATCCCGGCAGAGTGCTTCGAATCACGGCAGTGAGAAAGCAGGCCAAGAAAACGTCTAGACGCCCCGAATTGAATACGAATAGCTTTTTGGAATATTGCCGGGCGTCTGAGCATGTATCATTGCGCAGCAAATTCTGTCCATCAGAGGTTTAGACACCGACAATAGTGATTCCAAAAGGCGAAGAGATGCAACGACATCACTTTCAATGTTTGAGCGGGAGGATGCATGCCACGTGAGATTTTCGGTGCCGCGACAACCGAATTCAGTTGAGTGGGAAATTCAAATAGTCACGGGTCACGGATGCCCTCATTCTTCCACTCGAACGCAATAGAGCTCGTATGCAACTCTGATATTCTATACGACTGTTTACTCGAAGAAAAGGAACAAGAGGGTCGACACTGCGGAATAAAATTCATGTGGTGAGCCACTCGAGCGAGGTGCTTTGAAGAAACAGGTGAAAGAAATTGCTCACTGCGGAATCAAATTACCTGTGGTTTGAGCAAAATCAGCTCCCGGCAAACTGATGTCAAAACAAAAAAACGATGGGAAAAGACAGGCGAACTGGTGAGTTTGTCCTTTTTGGAAGCGAGATGGCCGTTTGCAGCTTGCTTGATTGTTCAAATGCTTTTTAGGAATGAGGATACTGCCTGATACTGCCTGATACTACCAATCACCACCCCTCATTGCCTTTTTCTGTCAGTTACCCCTGACTCCGGCAAGATTTACGAGCTGTAACACATCTTGTAACATCTTGTAACATGCAAGAGTCGAAAAAGAGTCTAAGAGACTTGGAAAGCTTTCCCCCGGCCGTCCGCACTCGAAGATTCGATGCTTGATATCATCTTTCAGGCTCCCACCTCATCAATCAAAAAAAGTCTCTTTCTGAGGAACATTCGACTTGAAAGAAGTTCCGAAGGTGGCGGCACGTATCAATGTGAGTCACTAGCGGAGTGGGATTGGGTGGTGATTGTCAGTTCTGGACTCGAACTCTGCTGGTTGCTGATTTAACTTGGATCACGTCCTACGCTTCAAGTAAATGCAGGACCAGTTTTCCGGCTTCGGGACGGTCTAGTAACGTACGTACGTATCTCTTCAATTCATGAAGTATATATTCTTCCTCCTTACTATAACCTGATGAAATTTCGGAACAGAAGATTACAAGAATTCGGCAGGTAGACAAGACAACTCATCAAGTCTGGATAAGCGGCTTCCCAGACCGACAATAGACTTCTCTTTGAATAGAGTGAATAGAGTCGATGAATGCAGTGTATGAACGAGACCTCTCCCAAGCGGCTAAAAGGTGTGCGAACGGGAAAAGGCCTTGACGGGTCCTTGATATGGAACTTTGGTAAATGAAACTTTAACGATTCTAGCTACTAGCAATTCTCAAGCAAAGCCTAACTTTGGTCTAGCTGAGGTACTGTCCGGCAGTGATATCACCGAGTCGATACTTACTCCCAGATAGTCAGATGATAACATACATTATCGGCAAGAACCAATCCATAAGTTGCAAGGCACACCCGTAAGTACAAAGTTATCAACTCTCTCGTCTACTACGAATTGTGAATCCGATGCGCGGCAACACATTTCATCTGATATGTACACTCTCCAGTAAACGCCGACCCAGGCCGGCCCCCCTGTCTGACTCTGAAGAGTTACGAATCCACATGCCTCTCCTACTCCGAACTTTTCCTATAGCCTTGATCCCATGACGTCTACTTACAAGTGAGGGAACAAGGAGGGGGGACCCGGGGCTCGTACGAAGGTACGGATTGACTTTGTTGTCGTTTTGGATTAATCGATTCCAAGTCTTTACAGAGCATCGGAGATTATCCTCTTTTATCCGTGAATGAGTCTTTTTGTCTAGACGATTGCAGGATGCGTTCGTAAGTAATTATGGTTACGACATGAAGATTTGCTTCATTTTATCTGTTGAGATCACGTACCACCGTGGGTGTAAGCAGGTAATTGAAAGAGGCTAATAAATTGCACATATACTGGTATGGTAAAGACAATTGCTTCTACTAATCTGTACAGGTCTGTACTAACAACCTCGCTATGTAGAACGTCAAACTTCAAGGGCCGCCCAAGCCGGAATTCATGTGGGGCTCGGTAACGAACGATTGACTCATTGTGTTTACCAGTCACTGTACTTCCTTCTCTCCTCCTCGGAGGTTAACCGGCACTAGGCCCCATTGAGGAACAGCTGAGTCTCGCGCTACAGTGAACACGCACGCGTCAGCTACTTGCATGCCACGAATAATCGGAGTCAGCCTCAAGGGCCCTCAGGAAAAACCCGAGTCTGTATTATTCAACATTCGACTTTCATGACTTCAGGTTCCCATTCCATATAAGCACCGATCATACTGCCAAGGTCAGAAAGTTTGAACGTTTGAAGCTCTGGGAAGGACGCGCACCACCGTGGGTTATTAGGTATGTAGTATTTTTCATCGAAGATGTTTTGACTCAATTGAATCTGACAGTGGGCGTGTACATACGAAGTGCGAAGACGGCTATGTATACGCGTACTCCCTACGAATACTAAGTAATCGTGGATGACACGCCCAGACCGCTCGCGAGTGAATGCAGTGATTCTAATCTCCAAATAAATTTTTGGATACGTATGTATCGTGTATGTATACGTATTGTCCCATTGTCCCATTGTCCCATTGACAAGGTGTGTGTATATTCTCACCCCAACACCTCCTTAAGAAGCCCAATAATAGTTTCCACCTCCTGTACTGTATTATAATGAACCAACGAAATTCTCACAATCCCATCGTCAATATCCAGCTTGGGTTCTAGATTGTCGATCAAGCCATAAGCGTAAAAGTGACCGTAACGGATACCGATCTACAAGTAAGGAAAATGAGGTGAGAAAGGGGCGGGGGCGGGGGCGGGGGAACACTTACTCCTCCTTTCTTATCAAAATGTTTTACAATGTCCTTACTCTTCGTTCCCACCACAACAAAGCTAATCGTCGGAACTCTCTCAAGCCCACTTTTCTCATCCCCAACAACTCTAACGCCCTTGTCATATTGTTCTTTCGCAGTCAACCACCCAAGTAAGGGGTCCATTAGACTTTGTTCGTAGGAAGCGATCGCATCAAAGGAGGATTGTAAATCCGAGTTGGGTGTTAGGGAGAGGAGGTAAGGCAGGACACCTGTGGCACCGTAGACTAGTTCGTAACCTGGTCCGCCTGGCTGTAGTTTGTAGGATTTGTGGTGAACGTTCAAAAAGTGATGGACGATGGAAGACACAGTTTCTTTAATGGAGTTGAGTCGGACATAGAGGGCGGAGATGTGTGGGCCGTAGACCTGGGGAAGATGTTGGTAAGTAATGGGGTTATTGAAGTTACGGTATGATACTTACTTTATAGAAAGAAAAAACACAAAAATCGACATCCCAATCTTTCACGTCGATCTTTCTATGAGGAGCGTATGCGACACAATCGACTGAAATTTCTAATTTCTTGACTCCAAGCTCCTTCGCCTTTTCACGTGCTGCTTTGACGACTTCCTTCACTGGGACGACAGATCCAGTGATGTTGGAGGTTGCGGCGAAAGCTATGATACGAGTTTTGGGTGTGATGAGTGAGAGAAGATCTTGAACTTTCAGGGAGATGGAGTATGGATTGGATGGGTTTGTAGGTGTTGGTCGCCAGTATTTTATTTCTGCTCCTCGACGAGCAGCGAGTTTCTTCCAGGGCCCTGCGTTGGCTGGAATTTTCAAAGAAAGAGATTTGAAAATCAGATCAAAAGTTGGAGAATTCGAAGTCAGGAAAGTACTTACCTTCATGTTCACCTGTAACGATGAACTCATCTCCCGAATTCACATCCTTATCCAGACTCCTCGCCAAATTCTCCAAATTCCCAGTCGAGCTTGCACCAAAGACGATTTCATCCAAGGAAGAAGCGTTGAACAGCTTCTTGGCCACCTCTGGGGCCTCCTCGAATACACGCCTGGTGCTGTCTACGGATACAGAATAGTCTGCACCAAATTGAACGTTGGTATTTAGGAGATAATCGTAGATCCTGTCTGCAACGTCTTTGGTGACTTGAGAGCCTCCTGCGTTGTCGCCGTAAATGTACCCATTCTTGAGTGCCGGGAACTGAGCTCGGACGTAGTCGATGTCGAGAGATGGCATTGCTAGTGGTAGGATAAAGAATCGGATAAGACTTTCACATACTTACATACTAAATGGAATTGCAAATAGCGGAACGGACGGAACGGTCGGATGATCGGAAGAGGCCCGCGGCCAACTGGGTGTAAGTTTTATTTGTTTCTAAAGCAAATGATAAATACAGAGAGGGGGCGAAGCACGTGCTTACTAGCGCCACTTAACTTGTATTCGGCCATGGCTGCTGTTCAGTCAAGTCGCAATCCATTTCGAACGGCACCTCCTCTGCTACCACCTTCACCTACTTCTACAGACCCAGGAGAGGAGCATCCTGAAACATTACCTAGTGCTCCTACGCAACGTGTAACCTCCCCCGCTCCTGCTCCTGCTCCTGCTCCTGCAGCTCCAGATCCAATCACTGAAGAACTTCCTCCGGCGTATACACCAGCCCCGGATACTGGTCACGGTGAACAGACAGTCGAGTACGGCCCATCTAGACCTTTTCAGAACCAGAATCCTCCTCCTCAACCGCATCCACCACAGCATCCACAGTCAGCGCAATGGTCAACTGTTCAGAATCACTTTATTCAGCATCCTCCCCCTTCACAACCACAGTCATTATGGCGGCAGATTACTGGTGCTCTAGATCAACTCACTCTTTCGACGCCTTCACAGTCAGGTGGATGGACGCCACAACCACAACCAATTCCAAACTACGCCCCTCCTCTTCCTCCTCGTTCCGCATCCTCACAACCTTCCCCAACGGCCACGTCTGACTTTGCACGGGACTTTTACGCAGCCGGTACCGGTGCAGAGATGCTGAATTCGGAGAATGATCGTTCCGGTGCACGTTACGCACCTCCGCCGGGTCCACCGCCTTCCACTTTACCTCCGTCGGGTCCTTCAGGATCTGGTTCGTCCTCTCGTGCTACCGCCAACGATGATGGAAGGCCTACCAAGACGCCTGTACCGGGACATCCGTTGTTGAATGACGGATGTTTATTGGTTTATCCTGCTGGATTCGAGTGTTATAAATGTATGTATTGTAGTGCCTCATGAGTACATGCAGATTACTGATCTCCTTTTCTCACCTAGGTCATAATACTGGATATAAACATAACGATCCGACACATCCATGTAGGAAATGTTGGTCTAAATACGCCAAACCGTTTACAGGGGCTATAACGTATGGATCCTTCTCTAATGCATCTGCGGGCAAGGGAAAAACTTTTCAGAGACCTCTTCCAAAATTGAGACCGCCGCAATCCGGTCCTTTACCTCCGACGGGTACTCCGAATGGTGGGTATCCGGGTGCAGCATATCATTCTGCTCCGCCTCGTTCTCCTCAGAGTGGCTTTCCACCGCCACCAGGACCACCACCACCACCACCACTTCCACCTCATTCTCCGGGTAGTTTTCAGCCGCCACCAGGACCTCCACCTCCACTTCCGCCTCGTTCTCAGAGTGGTTTTTCACCACCTCCAGGTCCCCCTCCACACATTCAAACAGTGCCTAGTTCTTTTGGTCTTGGATCTTACGGACCTCGACCTCCACCGGGAAGTGTCGTGTACCCACCTGGTGATCCAAGACTTGGAGGTAACCTCTGTTGGAGGTGTGGTGGGAGTGGACTTGTTGGAGGGTTTTTGTGGGAGGAGGGGTGCAATGTTTGTAGAGGGGTTGGGAGGGTGTTTGGGTGAAGAGCTGGGAAGGAGCGGAGGGCGGTTTTATGTATCTAAGTGCTGCTGCGCTTTGTATTTTTGTTCTCGTTCGGACTTCGCGTTCTCATTGTGAGAAGTGTATTCCTACTTGTACTTTGATCGTAACTGGAGGGAAGGTGTCGATGTCGTGTAAACTCACTTCGATATGTCGACTAGGCTAGTATGTGCGCTGCTAACAATAGGTGCTCAGGACTTCAAGGACTCCAGTATGTATGTGGTCAAAGTACATACTGTACTACGAGAGCAGATATGAGTAACATCCGTCCGTGTTACCGCGGGGAGCGCTTACCGACTCGAAGCCATTATTCTGTAATTACGCCGGCGGCTTGGTAAGTATTTCATTTCATACTTACAATCGGATAGGTTCCAGCAATTCGTAACTCGTATTATGTTGTAATGGCCCCAGGTGCGAGTCAACAAACAGCCTCCTCTCCTTTAAGTTGAAGC
Source organism: Neonothopanus nambi (assembly GCA_003987895.1). NCBI lineage: Eukaryota > Fungi > Basidiomycota > Agaricomycetes > Agaricales > Omphalotaceae > Neonothopanus > Neonothopanus nambi. The sequence continues at coordinate 121,578 of RCHF01000488.1, read as the reverse complement.
TGACCGTTGACAGTAGCCACGACAATCGTATGTATGTAGCACTACATCCTCTACTTTGGACGACCGAGGTAATTCTGGTGATAGGAGGCGGCCGGTCAGAGACTGTTGGTTTTGGCACTTACCTTACGAACTTCCATTAATCATTTCCCATTTCTGTTCCGATTTGCATATGCATTTGGCAAGCTGAGGCTGGTTGCTGACAAGATTCATGGGAGACTGTAGGTACCATCTCAAGTGTGTATGCCGCCGCCGTGACCCCTGAGTTTGTGACTCGGATGCATGCATACAAAGTATGTAACATACTTATGCGTCTTTCGCATTTGCGACGATCGTGGCGTCTTGCTCATCGGTTTACATAGAATCACGGACATCAATCAGATTTGGCGGCAGTCGAGCGCCGTCGAGAGACGGGAGAAAACTTGAAAGTAGACTTACATGAATTGTTCCTGAAAGCTTCACCCGGGCCGGTCAAGGAAGTCTGAAAGATTCAATGAACCTGGAATGGACTTGAATGAGTTCGAATGGCGCTTGAAATGGGCACTTAGGTGGGGATAAGTACTCCTAGTTCGTCACGTACAACCAATTGTATGTAGCATGTGTGTACCTTTACCTTCACATCTCTCAACTGTAAGTGATTATCTTACGAATACCGATCCCAACTCGTAATGGACTTGAATTGAACTTGAAGTAGAAGAAATGAGTTGTCGGAGGTCGATGCCAGTGATCTCTGGAAACGAGAGTTAGATACTTATCCATTCCCCTTTCCCAGTACCTGCTCGTCCGCCGTCTGTTAGCGTCTATTGAATGTTCCATATGTGCCACTTCCATGATTCCCTTTGTCACTGTATTGGATTTGGTGTCAGTCGCTCGACTCGCTTTGGCCGTACATCGTGGGAGGCTTCCAATTGCAAGTCACAGTAGTCGATGAACTTGTGTGATTTTGAATTCGTATGAAAATCTGCTGTAAAATCAGTAAGTAAAAGCCAAATACTGTAATTCTTAGTCGTCTTTGCAGTCGACTTGACTCCAATAACTCTGAGGCTCAAAGTGAGCGTTAAAGATAGAGACTCTGTTCCGAGGAGGAGGAGGAGAAGAACCGGCATTGAGGAACGGCCGGGGCCCGTGCATCCTCGGAGATCTAAACAATGCCGATCGAAGCCGAAAAACTGCAGCCACTTTCATCACTCATTTATTACCTACTTGTCCTCTTCCCTTCTTGCCACCATGATGCCAATCTCAAATCCTCACTTTGGCGCGCTTAATTGAAATTCTTGCCAAATCGTCTATATCATCTCACGACTGCGGTCTATCATGTTTCTCACAGCTTTTCGACATCCCTTCAAGGACCAATGTGAGCCAATTTCGGGCGTAATGATATAGTAGCTTTCAGCAAATATTGCGCAGTACCAGTACGGAAACCACAAGATGATGCGCGTACCTGTATTGCGCTTGGATCAGAGCCTATCAGAGCTAGGGAAAAAAACCGTGAGAGGTCATTCGTTAAGTCAAACGTTTTTTCGTTTCAAAATACCTCAGCCTTTCCTTTTACGATGGCGTTCGGCACCCCTTGATTCTCTGTTGATTCTCCGAGTGGTCTTGGAGTGATTTGCGATGTATCGGAGGTACTAGTGTAAGTAGGTCGCCCGACGAACGGTCCAACCCACGGGTAGGTTACGGTAACCGTATTAGCTGCGCAATCATTTGGGGAAGGATGGGTCATATTACAGAGACGCTTTATAAAGATGTGAACTTGAAAAATTGAAAGGTTAGCCTACCTGGTACTATCCTATCCTACTCATCAGTCAATCCCTTCACACAAAGCATCTACAAAGACTTTCATTCAACGAAAGATGAAGTTCTCCCTTTCTCTCCTTGCTCTTGCATTTGCTGGCGTCAACGCCGCTGTCGCTGTAGGTCTTTTCGCTTCATAAGCATAGTGCTTTATGGCGCCGCGACGTTTTTACTTACTGAACTGCCGCCTCTTTCCACAGCTTGAACGCAGACAGAGCCAAGCCGCAGATGAGACTACGACTGCGACTGACGTACCTCTGACCCTAACGGCGACGAGGGTCGAACAGTCTCTCATCTCTGAGCCACCTTACATGGTGACCAACACACGTGTGGTTGTCTGGACGTGAGTGTTTGAGTTTCCTTAGCACGCTCTTTACTGACCTTAAATCTTCGTTCGATCTTTAGACAATTCCCTGTCCCTACCTCGACTACCTCTGCTTAATTTGGGCTTACTTATGCCCGTATGAGGGGCTGTACTATCTGTCCAAGGACACCAAGGAGTTTAACATCAAGCCAGCATCTCATCCATCCATCCATTCATTATAATTCTAATAGTCGTTCATTTCACTGGGCTTTTTGTGTTGGAGTAGGGTTCACGTTATCGATTTTGAAGTGATTCTAAGGGGCTGTAAAGAGGAATATTCGGACAATAACAAACTATTAATTGACCCTGAAGAGGCTATCGTACATAAGTAATTATCCGGCTGATCAACATCCTTCCATGAGAGACTATTCCAACAAACTAAAAAACCAATTATGCAATACCGTATAGAACTAGAGTAAAGGTATAGCTTGTGTGTACACGGAAGAACCCATAAGTAACCAGTAAAGAAATTTGTAACCAGTACTACACCACGTTTAAAACCCTCACTCCAATTTCGTAGGAGGGTTGTCAGAAATGTCCGACGAAGACTTTTCAAAGGCTTCGTGAGCTGGACTGGGTTCTTGTGAAGTCTCATAGTGACTTGCCGAGGGCGAGACCGGTGCACCGCGCCAACAATTACGCTCACGCTCGTCACTGAAATACTCGGACGACAGTCCTGCTAGTCGTCTCAGCTTCTGTTTAGCATCATCCCACGACAATGGCATATCCTGGAGAGAATATGTATCAACGTTGATATCCCTAGAAGAAATGTGAGCGTCTAAGAATTTAATAAATCGAGGTCCCCTCTCCAAGGTTATGAGCGCGGAAGTTACAGCACTTCCAGGAGACTCTGCATCGATGATATCGACCAATGAAGAAACGATAGTTGGTATGAAGTCTAGCTGCAACTCCTCGCTTGTGCGTGCTAGCCATTGCTCGAAGTCGTCCAATATAGTGATGCTGTCTTCACGCACAGACTGAACTGGGTGTCTCCATAATTCCTTGCATACGCTTAGCATAGGAGCCACGTCGAGGAGCGTAACGCGATCTTGAGCAAGATAGCGTCTCATGGCCATTGTGATCTGGTATAGTAGTTCTATATGCACTTCAGATCCTATCCCAGCCGTGACGTCGTATGAGCTTGAAGAAATGCACGCAAGAAGACATCACGAACCATCACCAACAATATCTAGGACAACTAGATTGTAGAATGAACCTAGCGAATCCTCCCAGTTTCTTCGAGGTCCCATAGGAGGTTCCCAAGAGTTGATCTGACGCAAAAAGATTTCCGCTAAGAACTTGCCGATTTCGGCATCCCAGGAAGCGTTTCTGAAGAATTTAAAGTAAACCACATCTAGATGATCTGATGCCTCCGGCGGGTTCCCAGTTGCAACAGCGGCCACTTCAGGTGAGAAGCCTTGAAAGCAATGAAAGATGTGCTTTGCCATGACTGTACTGTCACCGAAGGCGGCGACTACCCATTGCAAACCTTTCACGAGATGAGTACGCGCATCCCTGAATCGGGTGTTTGAAATGTGACCACGGAGAAGGTACAAATCGCTAAAGGCCCAGTTTTGGTACCGAGGTTTCCTAGGGTCTTTGATGAATGGGAATAGTACTAGGACAAGTCTATAAAACAACCATGCTTGAGGGGATTTGAATGGAGAAAGTGGCAGCTCATCCACAAACACCGAAGCAGCAGAAACGCACAGATGATACGCTGGAAGAACTGTGGTGAAGCAGAGTATAAAGATACTCACTCCTGCCACAGCAGTAGAGAATGCCGCTGTGATGAAGTTGAGAGACCATAACAGGTCAAGGACTCCAATAAAGAACAGAACTAGAGCAATTTGAAGAAGCAATGGGAGCGAGGCGAGAAGTGTCGGTACGCCCCATTTCTCAAGACTTTCGAAACGTACCTGCCGAAGCTCTAAAGCTTCTTTCAGGGACGCAAAGGGCGTATCGCGTCGATATTCACGAAGCCATTGTTTGCTCAAGATACCGAGTAGGACGGTGGAGAGACTGAGAATTAGACTGAGAAACCACACGGTATTTATTCGTACGGCTTGACCGTATCCGGGAGTTGAAGTCGATGAATGAGATACCGATATTCCGGAGTTCAGCTCTCGAGCAATCTGCTGAAGCAGTTGAACTGAAACCTCGTTAGGATCGGTCTGCAGCCAATGATATGATTCGATGATGAACGCTGTGACGGCCGCGGAGAACAGGCCAGCCTATGAAGATTTTAGCACTCGAAATGGCATGCATGAGCAAGATGGCTCACGAAAGTCAGCAAGGTGTCAATGTCTTCTTTCCAAGACCGACACATCTCGTCGTCATACTGATCTACTCGCTTCATGCATTCCTCCCACGGATCCCCTCTTGGTTTGGGCGCAAATCTATAAGGATCGCCTTCTTGCCATAACCTGGGCTTGTGTACCAGAGTATGAGTAAGCTTTCTTCAGCGAAAACAGGCTCCAGAGGATCTACCATGTCCGCGTTGTGTCCCGTATCATGTACTCCGCGAGGGATCTCGCGCTCATCAGGTCCTGTTTCAGAGAGATGTGACTCTCTTTGATATCGTTTGTCGCGTTCATGAGATTGCACGGAATTCTTTGTCGAACTTGAATCTTTCAAGCTTGAAATACATGAGAAGTATCATTAGCCCAAGCCTGGTAAACGGAAGAGACCTATATCTCACCTCGACATCGTGTTGATCCTCGTCAACGAGCCAAGTTGGTTGAGATACTGCTCACTTTTGTACATCGGGGTCTAGACAGTTTAGGGCGTACCGAGCTGCGATTTTTGAGCCTTCGTTCCCGCAACGTGGTTTGAATTGCCTTCCATGACAATCTTTGAGCTGGCTTTTCCTTCGGGTCGGCCAACGTGTATTTAATACTTATCTCAGTGGTCATTGACGGGCAGGGTTCAGTCTGATACCGCCTTCGGAAGATATAGTGATCGGAAAATGAATACTTACGAATGATTACCTCTTCTCGTCGTGGTGAAAGAGCATATCGCCCAGAAGTTAGGAACGATACGTCCTCATCGTGTATTTTCTAGATAGCCGATTGAGTAGAGTAATGATTAGTCAGTTCGTTGAGTCCGAAGTTTCAATACATGCTCAAACGTCGTGGCGAGATAAACAAAGAGTAATGGGCTTCCCCTTCCTCACACGCACCTCCTGCATGCACCGGCAGCCCGGAACGAACGCGCATTCAGGTTTGAATTATCAAATTTTAGGGCGTACAATTCTAAGACAGTGATACATGGCCAGCCCCTTTCTCATCCGAAAGAAAGGGACTCGAGAGTCAAGAGTTGCTCTAATCGAAAACATCAGTAGCATAACGGTCTTTCATAAGTGCCTCAAGCTCAGCCACAGCCTGAGCTTGGTCTAAATGCGGACGTTCCGCACGAAGAACCTCAATGGATTGTGATTTGATTGCTTGCGCAATACGATGCGAACCGCAAATATACGACTAAGGGATTCGAGTGAGAACTGGCATACAGCCCAAAGGGAATAGTGCGTACATGTGCATGCTTCTTGAACGCGTCCACGACGTCTTCCCTATCATGCCACAGGCGACTGAGCGGGAGAAGGCAATTAGATTGGCGGATATTGCCGAAGAAAAAAGGGGAAACTCACTCTTGAACATACTTGCATCCTTCGGAAAGCTCTGGAGCCCTGGAGAAGGCTGGCCGAACATCAACTACACCAAGCCTTGACCATTCAGCCAGGTCACCATCCCCATAAAGGTAATCGACATCGGGTGAACGACATCCAAAGAAAACCAGGATTTTTGCAACATCGCGGCCAGACATTTTCTGCATCGCACGTTCCTGAACACAAACTTTTTGAGTCCCTGAAGGTGCGATATTGGAAGAAAGTCGTTTACCTGTATGAACCCCCTGATCGGAGCCAATCCTGACCCTGCACAATACGCCACAAGAGGTATGGAGAGGTCTTCTGGGGGATGGAACGCGGCGGCAGATGCACGTACAGACATCTGTACGAGATTTCCAGGTATGAGCTGGGAAAGATAGTTGGACCCGACCCCATAGAAGACCTTCGATTCATCGGACAATGAGGGTGACTCTAGTACGCTCACTGTGAGGGTAACGTGTTGCGGATTCCGGAGTGGAGAGGACGAGATAGAGTATTGCCGCACACGCATTGGCGGAAGCATACGGAGGAATGTGCCAATCGTAAGCTTAACCTTCCCCGAGTACCTTTCCAAGATGTCAAGGGCACTCAATCTTTGCGAAAGAACCTTCTCTTGATAGGCATCTTTCAGCTGCCCCAAATCGAGACGCACGTCTTCGGAAGTAGCGGCTTCAATCATTATCCGGATGTCCTGTGTTGTCGCAGGCTGAGAGAGCTCAACGTAACCGCTCAATATTTCAAACAACGAAACGGGTTTGTTGACAGGTATCGAGGTCGGGGCGACAGAACTTACAACCACCTACAAACGGGTTAGAACGGAAGAGTGTGTGAATACCCAGAGCCAGATTGCTTACCAGTTGTTCATTGGATAGATTAAAGTGAGCTAAGACACGGTGCACATCGCGGACAGGGTTGTGAGGAAGGCTAACACCGATGTCAACGCAGAGTCTTGAAGGGGTAAAAAAGGGTTCACCTACATTGCGAGATAGTCACCGGCACGATATGTCATCCCCTCGGGAAGTTCGAATTCAAGATGTCTCTTGATGGGATGACCTGGTTTCGTAAGAATTCTATTTTCGACCACCTTGCCTAGTCCGGTGCCCGATTGTCTGAGTGCATTTGGTCGAATGGTTCCAGAGTCGACTGTCTGGACATCGAAGCCAGAGGAAGGAGAACTTGATTGTGTAGTGGCGTACACCTATATGAAATCGATTCAGTTCTGTGAACAAATGACATAAATCGATAAGAAATGACATCACAAACCTGGGTCAACTTTTTCCAGAGGTCGTTTTCAAATTCGTCGAACACTTCAAAGAAGTTGCCTTGACCAGAATCACCGACACCTCGAGGAAGAAGTCGTTCTCCCCCTCGTTGTTCAAGGAGTTCGTCACACATCTTCGGAATACGTTGGAAAGTTTGAACCCAATCGGCATTTCCACAGCCAAAGACCGCATAACGAACGCCCTTCAGTTCATCGGCCTGTAAACTTGACAGCCAATCAACGAATCGGGCAGCGTTGTCAGCAGGCTGGCCTATGGTGACAAACTTGCTTTCACATCAAACTGCGGTGAAGAAAGTAATGGAATTCTGACCTTCATATGAAGCTGTAAGGATAACAACAGGTTCATTTGTCGGAAGATTTCCAGCTGCGGAGTCTAGAGTGCCCAGCTTGGGGATAAAGCCTGTGAGCCTGCGTCAGCCCAAGATGGAAAGTCTGCTGCACGAAGGTACTGACCATAATTGGGAGCATCGTTGGCAATCCTCTGCGCAAAAGCTTCAGATGTTCCAGTATTAGACCCGTACAACAGGCATATGGGGATCTTGTCTTTGAGGCCGTCTATTTTCGGGGCAATAGAAGGAGAAGACGGTTGCTTAGTCAAGGACGGCGAAGTAGCACGCAAGTTGGGTTTTAAAGTGCGTAATTTGGCGCGAATGCGCAGATCCTTCGGTTTTACAGTAAGTGCCTGTTTGAGCTCGAGGGTGTAGGACGGGTCATCAAAGGATAAGTCAAACTTCTGCACCACTGAAGCCATAACCATGCTGACTTCCTGCCATGCAAAGGCTCGACCTATGCATGCTCTGACTCCAAATCCGAACTGAAATAGAACCGTTAGATCGCGAAAACGTTGCAGTGTCAGGAGACGGTACCGGCTGCCATGCGTTGGGCTGAAAGTTTTCATCGTAAGCAAGCTCAGATCATAAACCAGATCATAGAGGACGAATATAACGTACAGGAAGGGCTTCAAACTTTCCATCCATCATTCTTTCTGGACGGAATTCATTTGCCTTGAAAGAGTAAAGTATGAAACCTGCTTATCACCTGAATGAGAGCCTAAACCGGACTCACATCTTCACCCCAAACAGCAGGATCTCTTTGATACACCCAAGTCTGCACGAGAAGACTCGTTCCGGCTTCAACGAAGTACTTCCCATTTGCAAGAGTGGTATCCTCAAGAGGGGTCACGGCTCGCACGGGGGCAGTCGGAGACAGACGGAGAGTCTCGCGAATTACAGCTACCGAAGGAGGGATGCTCTGAAGGTGCGGCAATTTGCGACAAACGGGAACATACCGGTTAGATAAGGTAACTTGCTGAGATCTTGATATTGAATTGGTTGGCCGCCTAGCACCTCGTCCACTTCATTCTGTAATTTGCGCATCGCTTCGGGGTTCTTGATCAAGTAGTATGTCATGAAACTCATCAGCCCTGCAGAAATAATGAGATTATTACGTTTAGAGACTGGGGGGCACAGTCAGAAGAGCAGGACTTACCGGATGAAGTTTCGTGACCTATCGATGGCGCACGTATCAATACTAAAGTCCGATACGAAAATGAAAGGTATCATATACCGGCAATTAAGAAAGTAAGAAGCTGTAGAATGTAGTGTCAGTCTAGTGCCGTCTGAGAAGAACAAATATAATTTGACATTGTTAACTATGGCATCATCTGACAACCCTTCCCCTGTCTTGGGATCCTTCGAGTGCAGCATAGTGTTTAGCAGGTCCTTCTTGTCGATGGGGTGTGCTTTCCGGTCCTCCAAAACTAAGGCGACACAGTCAAAATGCACTAGGGGTAATCTTGGGCGTACTTACTGCGATTTGCTACGTCTGTCATGAACCGGCGGTCTTCTTCAAACTTGGCGTTGGAGGTTGTCATCATTGCTTGGATAATAGTGGGCCGGTTCGTGCGGGCAAAACATTCCTTCAGCAAGCCAACCATAGCCTCTGCGAAGGGCGGCTGGTTTTCCTGTGTGGCAGTATTAGCCGGACCGACATGAATGTATACGTTACATGCTGACAGTGTAGAACGAATTCAGTCTAAGGACAGTTAGATGCGGATCCTAAACGTTTACGTAAATCTCACCTATAGGACATGGAGCATAGAGCGATGGTATCGAGTGCAACACGCGTAAAATCGTCTGCCGGGTCTATGACATTATCAGGGCCAAAGCTGCTCCAGTTTCAGCTCTACTCTCAGACCCCATTGTTTGACAATACTAACCGTTCCCACTAGCACACAGATGGTTTCAGATGAATTGAAATTCAAATCAGGCGCAAAGAGCCTACTTTAAGTAGTACTTGATCACATATGTCTCGCATATCTTCCATCATATTTCGGATTGACGCCGTGTTGAACGCGGGCATGAGCAGTCGGTCTAGTATGCAATGATCAGAGCCAACAGAACGAGATATTAAGGTAACTCTTACGAGCAATGGCCCAGTTTGGTTCGTCATGATGAGCCTGCATACAAAGAAGAGGCTCAGAGAGAGAAAAAACGCGAAATTATTCGGCTTACCGTGAACAACCCATCACCAGCCAACCGTCGAACTTGCATGAGCGCACCAGCGACTACCTTCCGAAATCTTGTCTCATTTGAGACCTCGTTTACTAATGCTTGCGTATTCAAAGAGACCACCCGTCGCCCTATCGAAAACAGTAAGCTGCGTCCGTCCAATAAGGTAAAGTTTTACATGACATACCGAGAAGATTGAGCTGGTAAATTTCACCGTATTGTTTAGCCAACAAGACAAAACCATTGATAGGTACATCTCTATCCAGAGAGGCAACATTCCCAATGAACGGAATCGCTGGAGGTTGGGGAATGGGAGCGGTCATGATGGGATGCGATTAGATGCTGAAGATCTCGAGAACCGCATGATCAGCCTTTTATACTCGATTGACGGGGGATCCCCATGCATGGCAACAGGTACGTATAGCGATATAGACGGTGGCGATCCTTGGGGAGATAAGTCAAGGAAATTTAGTCAATCTCAGGCCAATTTTTTTTACAGTTTGAATGAGAAGTGGGTGCTTTCCGAAATCCCCACGAGGGCGTCGCAAGTATGCGACGGCTAACGCCTATACTTACCGGCTTCTTCAACAACCGAAACCGGTATTGATATCTACGGCTATAGCAAATTGAAAGGCTAGAGTTGCAAAATTTTCGTTGAACATACATGATACACGCGTACTAGTGAGCTTTGAAGACAGGGCGTACAGCTATTAGCATTCCTTCCAAGTCGCTTCATCATATTGCGAATGACTGCGAAGCTTTGAGATTGCCAAGGATACACAGGGAATGCTACGTTCGGGATGCCCGGCGGTTCGACACTGCTATCAGACCCTGAGGGTCGAGGGAATCTAGAATGAACGCACTCCTCCCCCGGAACGCTCTCCTCCTACTGATGGTTCGGCCATGGATCCTTGAGCCCGAGATGAATCAAAAGATTGGCAGGACCCAGGCAGGACCGATGATTTCGCAGTGAATTCTACTACGAAGTTATTGTATAATGCCAAAGAAAAGCCGCACAACCGTCTGATGCAGGATAATATCAGTGTATTAATGTATACGTTGCACAGGCACGTCCAACGCAATGAGCTCGGCCCGAAATACACGGACGGAGTTAACTTGATTGCTCGGATTACAGTGAAAGTAATTTTGTTAGGAAGAATTTTGAAATTAGCAATTCTGCTGCGCTGCAGCTATGAGTGCCCCGAGGGCAGCAGCTTGTGTTGACGACGAAGAGGTAGCGCCTCCTGCTTTAGGGGCGTACCATAGATTGCTATACCACCCAGGAGATGTAGCAGCATTTGCGAGCACTTTATCTGCCTGGGCTTTCACGAAATCGGAGTATTTCGTTCCATTGTCGCGACCTGATATGCTGAGGAACCATGCCCTGAATTCAGACGAAAAATATCAGTCAACTCGGTATCCAGTGAGGCTGAAGGTGTTTTCCTACATGTAGTATACGTATATTCCTTTGAAAGTTTCCTCGTCGAGATTGCACTGATTCTGCGTAGTTGATTCACATGGTTCTCTGAGGCCTCCGTTGACCGTCAAATGAGCTATAACATCGTCCATGATGGAAAACGCGGTAGCGATTGCTTGCTCATCCTTAGAGTCTGTCAGAGGTTAGAGGTTAGCTGAAATTCTGGGTGTACGAGAACACCAAATGAAACAGACATTTATAGAGATACGCCAACCCCACAAGAACAACGCCTTGATTGTAGGTCCTAGGGGAGGGTTAGTTGACCAAGAGCACAGAAGATTGCGGCAGAATTACCATTGAGTTTCATTGTTATTAGCACACTTTCCATCATTGGTCAGGCCATCGTTGTATACTAGAAAAGAAACGTTAATTTCGGGCAACGAACAGTTTGAGATCAGAGGCCTACATCCATTGCTTCCACGCATAGCTGACGCGTTGAACCATGTCCACGCTAAGATAAGTAAGATCGTGAGATTCAGGTACAAGAACAGTTTCAAGAACAACCGCTTACTGGTTTGTAAGTTTTTCAGATATTGTTCATCCTTCGTAGATTCGTACATGAATCCGGAAGATGCAAGGTAAAGTTCATTAGTCTAATTTCAATCCAAAGACTATGTCAGACGCAAGTTGTACGAAAAAAAAAGGTCGCGTACGATAGCGTTCTTGTAGTTTCGAGCCCCACTCCAAAACACTACATCATAAACAGTCAGTTTTGAGGACTAAAGCTGGGAGATTTAATCACGCACGTCCACCACCGCAGTAGGTACTGTCAACGGCCGTGCTGGCTATATCGTAGTATTGCTTTCCTCCTGACACATTCCCCGCACCGAGGTATGAAATGGCAACCCATTGTACATCATCGTACGACTCTCCCGTGTTCAGATAGACCTCATTTCCGTGGTAGACGGTGTCAATTACACCAGAGTACGTTTTAGATCCAGTTAGCGCATCCACTATAGGTACGTGAAGAAATAATGGATAATAGTTAGTGCCGGTAGAAAGAACAGATGGGATTAAACGCTCACGTCGCCCCAGATAAAAAGTGTCCACGGCTCCAATCCAGATAGCTTGATTGCCGTAGGTTCCATTTGAATAGAAATACTTGGATTGCAGGTTTTGAGCTGCAGTTTTTGCAGCATCGAGATATTTTTGACAGGTTGCCTCCACAGGATTGAGATGGGCCAGCCCATAGAGTAGAGATAGCAGTGTCGTTGAAAGTATCATTTCAGGGGAAGTTGACGTGTGTGAGTGACGAGGCAGACGAAGAAGAATATAAATATAAGATAAATAAGAAGCTGATTTTAATGTAGTGGGCGGAACAGATAAGCTTTCTGGGTTCCTTGCTTGGATAAGTATAGAACAGGAGTGGATATGAAGACTCGCCAGCACAAGCTCGAGTTATTATATGCCCCGGGTGCACCACAGAGCAACGAAAAGACAAATACCAGTGCCAATCCCGTCAGCCAGCCTCTCAACGTTCCACGCGTTCGCAGGGTGTGAACTCGGAGTCGTTGGAGAAGACATAGCCTTGTGGGTCGCATCATTGTCGACTTGCACATATCATATGGTCCGTCTCAGGACAATTTGCAAAGTTGCGGGGGTGAAGCTAAATCTCATAGCGATCATCCGATGGATGTTTTCATCCAATTGGCGCCCCCTACGATGTTCTTGAACCGTGAGGAAGTCAAAGTCGAGGACGATGTCGACGGATTGACGAATGTCGGGCGGGCCTGGTACGAATTTGCTAATAATGGCTCTTACGCGACCTTGGAAGACGCGGTGAAAACAGAAATAGTTGTTGATGCTATTGCTAGAAGTGCAAAGGAGGGGAAGAAAATAGATTTGTAGTTTCTTCCAGGTTTCCTTCGCGTTGACCTACATATGAAATATTAGTCCTACTCACTTCGAATTCGGAAGACTGATTGAAGAGATTGTGTTATAGTCAATTAGAAGGAGATAGAATAATTTTGAAACCACTCCAATGGCATTATTTAAGATGTAACAGTATAATGAAAGTACGACTGAAGCACGAAGGGCGCTGAAGATGACGCGTCGTGACTGCGTTACGGTTGTCGTTGACTGTCGTTGAGCACAGCACTGCAGATCGGCTGCTGCTGTTTGCTCAGAGTCACCACCTCACCGATTAGAATTGACAAGGGCTATTGCTCGCTCAAATGTGGCCCACTGAGGAAGAGTCGGGACAACCATGATTTCAAGGGAATCATCTGTTTCTACGCAGTTTATCAGTATCCATCTAGGCTCTAGCCCGTACTGCATTCAATGGTATGCATCAGTTCCCATCGATGTTGAATGGTACATAATAGCTTTCTTCGAAGAGCTTGAACATTTTCACTCCTCTTTCTCACCACCGTCCGCACGATCAACTGCTACCGCCTACCCCATGGAGAGCTCGACCGACGACACTCGTTCACGCAGTCTTCACCTCGAGAATGTTGATGATCTTTCGGACAAACTGAGTCCGCAACATAATTGTATAAAAGAAATGGCTATTATTTCGCCGGGAAGCAGCAAGTACGAGCAGCTAGAAGGCGGCATGAGCCCTAGCAGAATGGGTAACAGGAGGTTTGCTTGGAAGGCGTTTGCTATCGGTGTTGCAGTCACCATTGGGCTTGTATGGTTCTTTGGTCCCAGAGAACCGCGGAAAGCGCTGTCATGGGTGTCAGATAAAGTGAACAAACTCCCATCTGCCAGTCACCCAGCTTCTTTCGACGGAGACCCCGATCCTACCAAATCCGCCTACTGCACCTCTTCTTATTCCAAAGATCGTCCCCTCGTCCAGTATGCCCTCATGATTGACGCTGGCTCTACCGGCTCCCGTATCCATGTCTACAAATTCAACAACTGCGGGCCATCGCCCTCTCTTGGGTACGAAGTTTTTAAAATGACACATCCGGGTCTGTCTTGGTTTGCTGGAAAACCTCTGGATGCGGCGAAAAGTCTGGATGTCCTCTTGGATGAGGCCATTCGCGTTGTTCCCGAGTCACTTAGGAAGTGCACCCCGGTTGCTGTGAAAGCTACCGCTGGACTCCGCCTGTGGGGTGGCTCCCAGAGTAAGGACATCCTGAATGCAGTGGAGGCGAGAATCAAAAGCAAATATCCCTTCCAGCTGCACGAACCGGACGGCGTTGCCATTATGGATGGGAGAGACGAGGGTGTCTACACCTGGATTACCGCTAATTATCTCCTTAACACTATCCGTGCTGATACATCACTTGACACCCCTACTTACGCCGTTTTGGAGCTTGGAGTCGGAATCACTCGGATTGTGTTTGAGCCGACATTCACACAGCCCGGTTCAAAGCTCGAGGAAGGAGAACACAAGTATGACTTGGACTTTGGTGGAAGAGCGCATGTGTTATACCAACACTCGCATTTGGGCTATGGCTTGATGAGTGCGAGAAGGCATGTGCACCAGCTGGTGGACTCCATGTCTTCCCTCCGGAACCCCGCCTCAGATAGTGTAGACATCCCACCTCTTATTGGTAACCCTTGCTTGGCTAGAGGCACACGGAAGGACGTTGATTTCTATGATGAAAAGACAAGGTCAACAAGGTGGGTGACGATGGACGGTGAGCAAATTGGTAGCTTTGAAGCTTGCAACCGCGTTGTTGAGCTTGTCATGGCTAAGGATGCGTAAGTGTCTTCTTCTCTATACCTTCACGAGACTTTTTCTAACAGTAATTACAGTGTCTGTGAACTCAAGCCATGCTCTTTCAACGGTGTCTACCAACCCTCCCTCCTCGACTCCTTCCCTTCTGGCAAGGTTCTTCTCCTCTACTACTTTTTCGACCGCCTCGACCCTCTCCTCTCCAGTGGAAACGTATCGACATCAACAGCCTCAACCTCCGATAAATTGACCGTATCAACCATCGCCTCTCTAGCCAAAGATGTCTGTCTTGGCCGGGACACCTGGCTCACACGATGGGGCGCTGACGCCGGGCTTATGAAAGAGCTTGAGGGTCGACCTGAATGGTGCCTTGATCTGACGTTCATGCACGCACTGTTGAGGCTTGGATATGGGTTCGGTGATGATAGGGAAGTGGTTATTGGGAAGAAGATTCAGGAGACGGAGTTGGGTTGGTGTTTTGGGGCCACGATTGCGATGATAGGCGATGGAGAGTTGAAGTGTCGGGCTTAAGCGACAGACGTATAAGGCGTTTATGTTGTAGTATGAGGCAGTATATGTACGTTACTTAGGATAGGATGGAGACACTGCTACCGTAATCTATTTATTTCACTCTTTTTCACTCTCTGTCTGCGCCGCGACTCAGATGGAGTCTGCAAGTGTAATAAACGTAGAAGGTTCAAGAGGGTTCAAGTCTAAGCTGCATAATGATTTATATTGGGATATTATTGATACAGTAGTGTGTGAATAACGAAGTGGAGTGTCTGCATGTCCTGAGCCAGGTTCAATCTCAAAGGTCTATAACACGCTTTCTAGGCAAATTTGACGTGCTCTCAATGAATTGAGAGCAATGTAGCCAATTAGTGCCCTGTAGCAAGCCCTTCACCAGCTAGTCTAAGCCGAGCTGACTGAGCACCTGCGGAGCCGAGGCCGAAGAGCGATGAGGACAAGCAGACAAGAGTCGCATCAGTGTCGGCCGGTATAGCGGCAGTAAACGGAGTCAACAAGAAACAACAACGCGTCTCATGTCTTCACCCGCCAAATCCTCCCACCGATTACTGTACCGAGGTGCTCTTGCTCTCCCCGATTCTTACTTGCTTTTAGATGGCCTCACCTTCTCAGCTCGCCTTGATGCCGCCCACAATCTCTTGGAGAACCCACTGGCACTGGCGTTGGAGAGTATGCGTGGCCGACCGACATTGAAGTTCATGGGAGTCACCAGTTTGAAGGACATACATATGGATGATAGTGGTGATATATCTCTGTGAGTGCTAGCCATGTTGTTTCCTTTGTAGCTTGAGATTTGACGGTGCTTTTCCAGAGATATACACCCCGATGCTACTCTTTCACATATCTATTTCGAGAATATGTTCTGTCTACCATCGACTTCAAATGATTCTTTGGGTGTCAGAGTTGCTCTTGGTGACAACCGTACGTCTTCGCTTGCTTCGGTTATTCTGTCTTAAGCCTCAGCACGCATTTAGTCGGACCCGATACAACTCAAATCATTATATTTCTGCGGTCAGCGTCACCTACCTCGGAAGACACGAGTGATTCTGCGCATATACCCACCTCTATTCTCTCAGTTGCCCGTATTATCCCAGCTCCAGCTCCTGCACGTCCTCGTTTGCCACGTCCGGATGACCCTACGCCTCGACAGCCCCCACTAGTTCCTTTCGGCAAATCTCGCGATCTTCGTAAGGTCGTAAGCTTCCCTACTGCAACAGCCGTACAAAATGGCTCCAGCAAGAAGCGGAAACTGAACCATAGTAATGCGGAGAGTTCCATTGTCGCTAATTTGGGAAGTGATGTCCGCCTAGGCCAAACGCAAGCAGCACCTCTCCTCGATGGGAAGTTCAAGATTCCAGAAGTGCCCGCCAAGAATAGGAAGCAGAAAGGGAAGGAGAAAGAGTCTATGGACGATAGAGATGTTTTTGGCACACTGGGGCCGAGCAATAAACAGGCCGTCGAGAACAAAGGCAAACGGAAGCGGGCTGAGGAAGCTGAGTTGGCCAAGGAAAGTGAGACGGCGATTGAAAGAGAAAACAAAAATGTAAGGTGTCTTTTTGTACTCGATAGGTCAGGCTAACCACTTTGCGTCCAGCGTATCAAGCAAGCTGTTGTAAGCCAGCTGTCCAAATCGCCAATTACCAAGTCGCACCCAGAATATAAGGAGGTGTTTAATTACATATATCGCGGTGTGGGATTTGCAATGGCAAGTTGCTCGTGTCAAGCAAGGCGTAATGGACACTGACTTTCCCTTTCCCTTTTAGCGTGCAGATATGAAAATTCGCACCGTGGATCAGGAATCTCTGGAATATCTAGTACAGACCCACGTCAAGATGTATACCTAACAACGGCTTCTGGAGGGTGACATTTAACATATCGAAAATGTTGCCCATCGCAGCATTCCAATACGACGCGTCTCGCATGTGACCTGACGCGTGTCGTCATCCAAACCCTCTGGCATGGCTCCCCGGACCGCCTTGCCGCGCATCAAGCATCAAACTCGTGGCTCCTGCATGCCCGTTGCCAATGGTGCTGTCTTCGTTACGTCTGTCCAAACACGTACGATTCGTGTACGGCTTCCAGTGTTTGTGACGTGGCCTTATGTACCTTTAGCGGCGTATCAGCGACCAAGAGGCGTGTATCATACGGAGGGCGCTCTTAATGGTGCCACCATCGCCGCAATCCTTATCTGAAGGGTCCTCAGCGCTAGTCAGAGCCAAAGTCCTGGCTATTACCCTCAGTGGGTATTGCAAGCTTGTCATCACCAATATAACTTTCTTGCGCTATCCCTTTCTTTCTTTCCCGTTGCCTAGACCGGCGTAGTGATGCCTCCCGACCTACACGTTTCTCACACGTGCCTTGTTCGGGCCAACATCTGGGCGCTTACGGCGGTGTCAACGATTAAAATTGAAATCCTGGTACCGTGGGGCCGATGACATACAATAAACTCAGTTGAGGTATATATCAAGTCCAGCCCGCTCAAGACCGACTTTTCCCTTGTCCTTCCCTCCCGCGCTCGAGATCATGAGAATGATGCCCTCTTACCTTGGCTCCTTCTCAATACCGCCTCAAGGTCTAACGTATCCTCCTCGACCGTCGAGCTTGGAACTAATATACGCCACAACCGGCTCTTCCACGGTTGCCACTCATCGCAGTACGAGCCCGTTCTCTGATTCCGACGGCGTCATTGTACTGGACTCTCCCTCTCCCTCCGAATCTCCTACAGTGATGCCACCTGTGCTCATGATGGGTCAGGCTGAGGAGTCAATACGTGGTCGTTCCCGTTCGCCTACACCTCGTTATAACGCCACGACCCCATCTGACGCCGTGTGTTACTCCCCCCCTCCTCTCGTTGGGTTAAACAACAGGGATGAGAGCAAGGGTAGCGACCATATCCATATTTCGAAGGACTGTGTATCACCTTTACCTGCTCAGTCTCCTGAAACTGTTCCATCCCCTATCCTAGAGCTTTGTGATAAAGTATCATTCATCCCAGTTCCCCTGATATTCTCTGAAGATACAGCGCAATCTCATGTTCCTGTTCGTTATCCTTCGCCCCAGTTGTCTCAATCTACTTTGCTTCATTCTCCCGTCATCAATGCACCGCAGCCTCATGCCGGTCCTAGCCCTTCGCCTAAACTTTCGTCTCAACTCTCTCGATCTGACTTACCGGAAGAATCTCCGCTTTCTCCTGTCACCGCATCTCGGCCCCAGTCGCCGCCACTGTCACCTGCTGACGTGAACGATAAACCTTTCCCTTGGGGTTGGATGAGGGGCGGGACACCTTCGCGGTCTGATACTCGCACTCCTGATTCTCCACCACAGGGTCTTTTTCTACAGAACGCGGCTTCTCCCCTGTACTGCCGTTCACCTTCTCCACTGAGGTTCGGGTCCAGGTCTAGGTCCCGGTCTCATTCCCCACGATCTCCATTACCATTGCCAAGGCGTTGTTACTATGGTTCTCAGTCATCCCTTCAGTCATCCTCACACTCTAATTGTGAATATATTTCGCCTTTGGGGTGCTACTTCCCCAGGGAGCCTCTTATCCGTACGCCCCCTTCGATTCACTGCCAGTCAGAGACCGCGGGAGGTGAAGAGCCATGCATGAACCGTACGATGTTGCCTACTTCGAGTATGTCTACGGGAACTCGTGACCGACCTGAACATCCCCCAAAGACACTTGAAGGTGATCACCCGTATCTGGGATACACTAGGTTCTTTGGTACGCCTTACATATCACCGGTGATACCTAGCATCAACGTCGACAATGTTTCTCCGTCTCCTGCGATACCATCGCTATCTGGGTTATATGTTCCTCCTCTCGAGCAATTTTCTGTTCCTCCGCCTATAACTATACCGCCGCCACCTGAGTTTGCGTCCCCTCCTTCCCACAACAATGCTATTCCTCCGCCTATTGGGATCCCACCTCCATTTAGGTTTGGGATACCCCCTCCTCCTTGGGCTTCTTTGAATGGCTCTCATCAGCAAACACCTAAAATCCGTCCTTATACACCCTTTTTCCCTCCTCAACCCATCTCACAACCTTGGCCGCCTGTCCCTCCTTTGGCTCCTTTGGCTCCTAGTACTAAGAAGAATGAGCGCTTTTATTTCGAGGATGGGGATGTGACGTTCCAGGTTAGTGTTTCGTCCCTCTAACGGCCGACAAGGTACTCATTCCATGCTTTATGAGTAGATTAAACAGATCTTGTTCAAAGTCCATAGCCATTTCTTCAAACAGCACTCCCCTGTTATTGGAGCTAAATTGCAGCATCGTGCAGGACAGCACACTGAGTCCTTCCCTGTATTGCTGTCCGATGCCGAACCTTACGAATTTGAGCTTCTCTTGTCGATTTTCTACCCAGTGTAAGTTATTAGCTTAGTCTATTGTCATTCATACTAAACCGATTTGATTTTTTCAGGAACCTTATGTGTCCCGACGTTCAAACCCTGGACGAATGGTCTGCTATTCTTCGCCTCGCTGATCTATACGAGATGCAGAAAGTACGCTCGCTTGCTATAACCCACCTCGAGCGTATTGCGCCGGCCGCAGACAAGATCAAATTGGCAAACACTTATCACATCAAGGATTGGCTCGTTCCCGCATACATGGAGCTTTGTACAAGAACGGAGGCCCTAACTCTGGAAGAAGGAAAGAAGGTTGGCGTTGAGGCTGTGATGATGATTGGGGAACTGAAACAGCAGTTGTTGGACGGTGTCAAAAGGTTTGTGGATAAGAGTGCTGTGTAGGAAAACTGTGTTATGGTCTTTGTTGTATGTTTTTCTTGGTAGGGTACTACAAATTGTATATTATGTTGTCGACCGACGTGAGGTCCTATGATGATTGCGCGAGCCAACGTAGCATAATGGTAGTGCGTTGCTTTCCTACTCAGACGGGGATGGGTGGTGTCAAAAAATTTGTGGATAAGGGCGCTGTGTAGGAAAACTATGTATGGTCTCGTTGTATCGATGACTACAACTATTTTACACTTCACATCTCGAGGTTGAGCGTCTCTGGAAATCACCATTCTGGTCTCGAAAGCTAGGTGCAATCAAGGTGTAATCTTGTTCTATGTGAATCAATATTTTGTTATCCTCCCAAGCATTCCTAACTCCATCACTATAGATTAAATTCAATTTGTCACTAGGATGCGATCAATGTGCCCTAAAGCCACTTTGGCAGTGGGACGAAGTGTGGCATCATGACTGATCATATCTGATATTAAAGTGTGGTATTCTGAACACAGTGAGGCCTTATTTCCATCCTGCTACACATTTATAGTCAGAACATTAAAACATTCCATGGAAACAGAAAAGTGTCGACATACTGCATCCAATAAGATCATTCCAAGGCTGTAAACATCTGCACTGAAAGCATCAAAGGTGTCATTGTCTTGTTCAGGAGCACGATATGGTGCAGGCGGGCCCGGCCACGATTGGCAGGAAATGTTATGATCTGATCCATCTGAAGGAGAAAACTGAACAGAGGCACCAAAATCAATGAAACCAAGCCGAAAGTCAAATTTACGAAGTGCGACCATCTTCATGGTAGCCTTAGAGCGCTTGTCCTCAACATTCCATACAATGTTGTCAGGATGCAGATCCTGCAACAATTGAGACATAACCCACAGTTGACAAGCATACACTCCAGTAACTGGTGAGCAATTGAATATTGCCCCTCTGCTGTTTCAATGGGTGGCCAAAGCCACTCGCTACCCCACCTTGCTTGAACTAGGAAGGAGACAGGTTCAAGGTCAGAGTGTAGCACAGAAAGAAAAGGCACAGTGTGATTAGTGGGGTCCTTGCGCAGCGAGGTCAGGAAAGCAGCTATTTTCAGTTCATTTGAATCAGCTGGAACTGCCTTGATGAACACATCACGCCCTTGTGGATCGAGTCCCACTTGGACATGGGGAAGCCACTCAGGCTGAATCTTGGTTAGCAGTACTCCTTGGTGCAGAACATGACACGTACTAGGTTTGGTGGCCACCTGGATGGCATAATAGGGATGACACGGTGGACAAAATCCTCGTCATTAGATGGGTGAAAGGGAAAGGAGGGCGGGTTTTTGGGAGGATTGCGGAATTGTTGATAGGCTTCTGTACCAAAAAGTGTAATGCCATTGTCACTGAAGAAAGGCACGAGCTGTTGCCACTTAGGCTTCACGTTGTTGAAGGAGGAAGTGGACTGTGTTCTGGGTGGTAATGACATGATGGGACTTCCAAGAACGATAGGTGTCTGTAGTAGTAGTCGCAGTAGGTGGTCCGTACAATTGTACGAGTTGTTTGCAGTGACCTGAGAGATTGAGGCAAACTTGGCGAGTTTGGATTAGCTTTTGAGGCTCTGAGCTCTGAGCAACAACAGATGTACGTACACTCTGAACGTACCTCGATCGATTGATCTAGAAAAATCCCCTCAAGAACAGAGAATACGACGTTTACTCGCTGGAGCAGTGAAGAGTTGTTGAACGCAGAATTCAGATTGTTGGAGTTTACAGACTCTGGACTCGTTCGTGGCTCAGTTTACCTCTGCTTGCCAATGCCTGTCTCGACTACGGTCTCACACCCCTCTCATGCTCCTCGTGCGCGCACCAACTACTCGATTCTCAATCCATCCATCCTATGCGTTATACACATACGGGTCCCATAATCAATGGGAGTGTAAGTGTAGAGCGGAGAATGTTGGCCATGGGCATTTTTGAGCATGAAGCTCGGTGGATCCGTGGAGCGGGACTTGGGATACGAAATGCAGATACTTAGAGGTTCGCCAAAACCTTCCCAATCCAAATTTTCCATCTGGCTCATCCTTTCTCTGCCGCATCTTTGTCCTCATCTTGTAGCGCAACCCCATGAAAGATGCTGGGTGAACCCGTCTATACTGGCCGAATGAGAACATCCTATCGTCCGGTATTGTGATGCATTCGTGCACGGTATTGGGGTTCCGGTATTTTTTTTTTGGTATGGTACTACAAATTATATATTTGTGTTGTCGGCCGACGTGAGGTCCTATTTTTGGCAATCGCGCAAGCCAACGTAGCCCAATGGTAGTGCGTTGCTTTCCTACTTAGATGCAGAAGGCAAAGGTTGTGGGTTCGATCCCCATCGTTGGTTGTAAGTAGCGTTGTTCCGTTACGTTTTTTTTTACATTTTCTTGTAGCGTTCTGCAATTGTCAACTACTTGAGCTATTAGTGTATACTATATAATGTTTTATTTCGCTCCGATTTCTTCTGAGACTTTAGGGTTCAACATCAAGCTTTAGAGCGCTAGTTGGCCTAGTTGAAAAATAAAAACAATTTCCTATTCCGAGTCGCTAATTTTCACTCTCGAATCATGTTTCCTTCTTTCTGCCGTGAATGAGAGATGCAAAACCATCGACGGGACTCGAACCCGCAACCTTTGCCTCGAGCCGATAAACGACGCTCAAATAGGAAAGCAATGCACTACCATTGTGCAACGATGGCTTGTATGGGTATGGTAATTTGTGAATTCATATCGTGTTGGCATGACCTATCTTTGTCTAGAATAATCACCAACATATCACCACTTCAACTCCCTCGGGCCAGATCCCTAGAGACGCTTGTCAATTTCAGCGTGAGAGCCGTTTCCGAACAGACAGACTATGTTAGGGGCATAATGCAATACCTGTGCGATACATATTAGAAGACAATCGAGATCCTACTCAACTCAGAAGACACAGGTAAGTCGGCGGCTAACAAGTAGAATACCTATCTCTCCCACCAATCAGCGCATTGCGCAAGTGACATCTAGAATCTAGATTGTATCAAAAGAGTTACCCAAGTTCTGGTCACAATGACAGTCATACTCTGAACGCAGGGCGTCAATCACACAGACCATGCCGCTGAAAGCTGTTGTGGACCCTAAAAACGAGTCACGAGCGCTCGACACCGTTTAAATATTGAGACCTTGCACTCCCCTGTAACACCGCAAGCCTATGAATTGGAGTCGAACAACATCCCTGCCCGCGCCGTCGAGCACGCTTGCAACCTCGATGACATCAACAAATTCAGCGACCACTGTGGCAGCCGTTTCGACGGGTACCGAGGGCTCTCGCGCTGTCGAAAATCAAGCCTTAGCTTGTCCACCTCCAGAGAGTGGCTCCATTAACCCTGGAATAAACGTCCCTGGTAGCGTCGTGATGATGAAGGTGCCTCCCGATGCAACATTTTTTCCTGTTTTGGGCCACAAAGGTTTGAACGCCGGGAATCATAAGCAGCCTGAGCTGCCACCTGTAGCAAACCTGATGAGATGGCCTTCACCCCCACAAAGAGCTCCTGCCATGACCTCAGCACCTGCCCTGGAAGCCCCCACAGGCTGTGTGGTGCACCCACCGTCCGGCACGAGCGCTTCTAGTCTCTCTAGTCAGACTCTACCGGATGGATATGACAAAGTGATAAACAGCACACCCAAGGATGTATCTCCACCTCTACCCACTCTTTCCAGTGTCTCTGTCCAATTACCATCAGTCGGACATAATAAGACACCGTGCACACCCCAGGGCCTATTTTCGCCTTCCCCACCTCCCATCATCATCGTGCCTTCAGTTCCTACCAGTCCGGCTCTGAGCGCTCCAGGATTATCCCCAATTACTGAGCAGACCGAGCTATCTGATAGAGGAAAGAATCGCAGTCGAAGACGTGGCGTCAGTCCTCCTCGCACCATATCTGTGTCAAGTCGCAGCTCGTCTCCTGAACCTTGTGTACGTAGCCTGTTTGGCCCGAAGACGTACCCATACAACATCTCTGGGTGTCCTAAGCCCAGGCGCCACACCCCCAACCTCGGTGGCTCCGTGGGAAATCAGTATGACGGGACGCCTCTACCTTATGGAGGGATAAGCGCCCCATATACACCTTACACGCCTCTGTCGTCCGTCCCTCTCGGAGCGCCGAATCCTCCGTTTAGTGGCACATACCCAGCGTACACGCCACTACCCCAGGCAATTCAGACCAATCTCAACAGCAGACCGTGGGGTCAGCCGCTGCCTCCGCTTCAGTCTCAGCCTCCACTTCAGTCTGGCACGGCTACATTGCCCGGTGCGTATACTCCCTTTGGACCAGCGGCAAACAACAATAGTTCATCTTCCTGGGATACTTGGGCCCAGCCTGTGCCTGTGTCGCCGCCACCGCCTCCTCCACCTATGATGAGCGCTGCGTATGGCCCCGGCTTTATTCAGCCACCAAGCTTTGGATACTCTGGACTCAGCCATCAGGCTGCTCCTTTGGCTGCGCCTAACCCCTTTGTTACTACTGCTCCGGAACCGGTTAAACCGCGCGCTAGAAATCATGAGAGGTTCTATCTGGAAGACGGGAATTTCGTGTTCCAGGTCAGATTGTTTATCTCTTTCAGTGATCAGTTCTGACCTTCCAACACTATAGGTAAAAGACGTGGTGTACAAAGTGCACCGTCACTTCTTCTCGCAGGAGCTGTCCGCCAACGATGCTAAAACACTAGCAGAAGCAAATACGGAGAGAGAACCAGTCGAGCTTGACGATATTGATCCTCGCGATCTCGATATGCTTTTGTCGTTGTTCTATCCCAAGTAAGCGTTCAAAGTTGCATGTAGAGGAGTAAAACGAACACTAACCTTTGCATATAAGGAATTACGCCCGCTTCGAAGCTCAAACTGTCGATGACTGGGCAGGCATCCTTCGTGCATCCTACACGTTCTCGATGAAGAAGATCCGTGCATTAGCCCTCGAAAAGCTTGGCGAGATCACTTCCACTTCTCCCGCGGACCGTATCGAGCTCGCGGAGGAATTCGACATCGACCACTGGATTATCCCCGCATATAAGGATCTCTGCTTGCGGTCCGAGCCGCTTTCAGAAGAAGAGGGAGATAAGATCGGTGTCTCCGGTTTGGTGAAACTTGCCAAGATGAAACACGAGATGACAGCAAACTTGAAGAATTATATCAACCTAGAGAAAGTGGAACAGATGGTTCGTGAATTGGCTATCGAAAAGCCTGTACCTTCTAAGGTGCGGGGATTGAAGCGAGAGTAGAAGATTTCTTTGTCTTGGATCTATGAGGTTGATCTTGAGAAGCTTGGGAGTTTGATAAAGCACAAGAAGAAATGTACTTTTAACTGTCTTTGAAATCACTTTGTATTAGTTTGCCAGGAAGAGAAATCTGGGTCTTGTATGCTTGAATGAAACCATGCGTCATTTAAAAACCAGCGACTCTCGAAAACCAAGACAGCACAGCTCGAAAACTTCATGGTAGCAAGGCCACGAGAATTTATTAAATATACTTTCCAAAATATCCGATTATACGAAAATTATCCAATTGTTCAGTAACCTTGTGCATGTATCAAAACCCATCCTAGAGGAAAAGTAAGAGACATTCTCAAACAAAGAAAAGAAGTCATTCACAATCTAAAACTCAAACGGTTTTCCGACTTTCTGTCTTTCCACCAAAAACCTCACACCTCAAATCAAACTTATCACATGCGTTCAAACGCTCAACGAGGCAATCTCCCAGTGCGGTAGCTGGCGTCAACACGCCGCCTCTCTTGGACAGTGCAGGGAGCTTCTCAGGATGCAGGAGTGATAGACCGCTTTCAACGAGCATAACTGTAGGGTATAGGTAGTTAGGTGCTTTTCGAAAAACGCAGCAAGGGCCTTAAGACGTACGTGACGAGAGGAAGTACCCTGGGTCCCCTTTACCCTTGAACGTCGTTTGGACCTTTACAGGTGCAGGAGAGGTAGGTGAAGGCGCCGAGACGCTCACATTGATGGTTGTCAAGCTTCCTTGCTCGAGTTGCCTTTGTAGAGAGATCATCGGTGTCAGTTTAATAAAGCGAAGGAAAAAAGGTGCAACACGCACTCGTCAGAGTAACTGTCTGTAGCCTTGGGTCCAATCAGTTTAAAGAGCCACCGGAACTATGAATCACGTATTCAGTCAGCATATGGGACGAAGCTGAATTAGGACAAGACCCATACCGGCTTTAATGCCACCAGAGTGAAGGTCATCGCTAGTGTTAACGACAGCATGACACCAGCAAAACGATTAGGCTGACGCCAAAACTCGTCATAAACCAACAGAGGTCCATAACGCATCTTTTGCATCTTTGCTTTGTCGATCGCTGGTGAGATTTTTGCTTCGTACTCAAGGAGGCCTTGAGAGCGTTGAACGATGGCCAGATTTGAGGGCTTCATGAACCAGACACCGCCTACAAGCGTCTTTAATGTCGCTGGGAGAGTCAATCTGTACAGGAGGCGCATAGGAGGGCTCCGCCGACCAGAAACTGGGAAATACAAAGTATTGAGGGCGTCAGGGTCTTTGAGTAGCATACATGAAGAATAGGTACTCGAATTCTTACCTGGGCTGAGATAATGGTTCCGACTGGATTCCTTGAGCTTGAAGAGAGGCACCTCCTCGAATACTGACATTACTGTAGAGAATGTACCATGCGACATGATGCCATGAAGCTCCCAGGCCGTCGTTGACCTCTCAATTTGCAGAGGCTCTTCAGTGTCTGGGCGAAGACCCTTCAAGGCCTTGTTGGCGAGAAACACTGAGATATCCGAGGGTATTGAATCTATACCGCAGGATGGAACAATTATGGAACCGGTTTTTGAAGCGCAGTAATCATATCTAGTCATACGGTGGCTGCCATGAGCAGAAAAAAAAACTACAGGGATTGGTGCACGCACTCGACGATCATTTGTCTAATCCAGACTTTTTCACCTGTAAGATCGGCATAGTGTACCCCATTCCGTGCACAAGCGCTGCAATAGAAATTAGGCCCTCAACGAGACCTACAATGACTTTATTTAGTCATACTCACCGAACAACAGGTGTTCCCCATCTGAAATATGGACCGACTGTATTAAGCACAACTTTTGCCTGCTTCACGGCCTTCTCGACTTCATCGAAATTTGTTACATCCACAACAAAAATTCTGACGGAGCTGGGCAGGGACAAGTCCAAGGCTAACTTTTCAAGTTTCGATTTCGACCGTCCAGCAATGGCAAAGGTGAAATTGGAACATTCAGGGTGCGAGGCCAAGTAACGCGTCGCTTGCCGCCCAGCGAGGCCTGCACAGAGTCAGGTGGGCAGTAATTCATGGGAAAAGAAGAATGTCTCTTACCTGTTGCCCCGAGAATCAATATATCCACCATGCTAGGGTTCGACGTCGACGTTCAATGTTCAACAAGTGTTCACAAGACAGGAATGAAAGCTGTTCAAGCAAGCCAATCCAAATATTCAGTCGGTCAAAGCCGTCTAGCTGACGTCACGGGCAACGCGACTCGGGAAGGCTGTAAGTCATCGTGCAGGGCATTTACATACTTGAATACTCAAATGCATACATTTTTACATGGTACAAGAACGAGATGTTGATGGTGAATATAAAAGTACAGTGTCTATCCTTCGGATGCTCTCATTAATCATCGAACATGGTCCCGTCCATCCTGACGCCCATATTTTGCTTGATATCCATGCCCAATAACTTCATCTTACCTGCCTAATCAACGAGAAAGAATTCAGGTCAACCCGAGGTAACGAGAGTAATAGAGTAGCACGATACGTACCTCCACACGTTCATTCTGGACCTTCCGCAACTCCATTAGCTGCTCTTTACTAAGATAGCTCGTGGCTTCCGTTGGTTTCTTTTTATGGGCGTTACTGAGCGCCTTCATGTCCGCTGAAGGGTCGTACGCATCATCAGTCGGTGGAAGGAACTCTCCTGAACGGAGAGCAGACATCCGCCGCTCATAGGCGGCCATATTGTAATACTTCTCGTGAGGGAGAGTTGCTATCGATGCAAAGCCAAGATGTAAGTAAACAGGCAAAGCATTCATCATACTTTGAGGAAAGCTCACCTGTGTTGAAGTCCTCGACAAACCGGGCAAACTCTTTCTTGTTCTGGTCCTTCGAGATGGTCTCTGGGTTGATCTTTCGCTCTTCAACAAGCCAGGTGTGGAATTCAGGACCCTTGTTGTATATGCTATAGACGCAATGGTGTTATTCAATATGTCATGAATGAGACGCTGCATAACCGTACTTACTCAATTTCCGAAATGATACCATACTTCCCCCACTGCGAGGAGTGCGAACTGGCTTTTTTCTTCTGCTTAAGAGAATAAGTAGCATATTAGAGGGGCGAGGAATAAAACATACCTTCTCTTTCCTTTCTTTCTTCTCCCTCTTCCTTTCTTTCCTCTCTTTCCTCTCCCGCTCTTTACTTTTACTTCGCTTCCCTTCCTTCTTCTTTTTCTTTCTTCTACGTTCAGATTCTGACGAAGATGAGCTCGAGACTGATTCAGATCTCTCTCTACGCCGTTTCCTATCCTTTCTGCTATCCCTGTCGCGCGACCTCGACCTCGAACGCGACGGTGAATAAGAATACCTCCGACGCTTATTCACCGGACTCCTACTCCTACTCCTACTTCTATCTCTTTCATCTCTGGGTCGATGCTCATCTCTATCTCTGCTCCTCTCCCTCCTTCTTTCCCTGCTACCGCTCCTGCTCCCCCGTCTAGCACGTCTCACAGGCGACCTAGAGTACGACCTCGACCGCGAGTACCTATCTCTGGCTTCGTGAGAGTGATGTTTAGAGCTGCGCCGGGGACTCCTAGATCGAGAACGTGAACGTCGATAATTGTCCCGGTCCTTTGGCATTCTTGTCTTGAATCTTACTGTTCACAGTCACCGGTGAAAGAGCGGTTGTATTATTTGGTTTGGAAGCTTTTGATCAACTTCGGCAGCTGTCTTGCCGGGCGCTAATGTGGCGCTAACGTTCGCCGTCCGTGGCATCTACAAACGCTTCTTTGTTTCTCACACCAGCTTTCTATGCTATAGGCACATAAAAAACAAGTGCTCGGTCGCTCCTGGACTCATGGATACTCACAAGGCGGATGAGATCAGTATCGCCCTTCAGACACAAGCTCAACAACAATTTTCAATTCCCCACGAAATTGGCGAAGTGACTCAAGCCTGTACCTGTGCGGAACTTCAAGTTGACAGTGCTTTCAGGCTACCGATTCCTAGACCCGGAACAACACGTCTCTGCAGCATGGTCTTTGCTATAGCATGCCTAATAGACGCGTATCCAAAGTCAGGTTCTGACAGCAGTCTGGCATAGTCTGGCATTCTCTCAAGCGTGAAGGTACCTCAGGGTACTGCCCCTGAGAGTCCCTCAAGGGCCTTTTCTGGATTGGCTACATACCTTACAAGATACCGCGTTCCATCCTTACGGCTACCTCTATTCAGCGTCTACCCGTGTCCAGAGTCAACTTGAACATTTAATTTGACCCTTTCTCCGCGGTCGAACGTTCAATTCTCATCGCATTCGCAAGAACCTTGAGTCTAAGGGGGTATAGTGACATTCTTCCTTTTTCGACGCCAACAACAACAATGATTTTGATAACTTCTTTAGCTCTTAAAGGAGTGAGCGGGTTCCCGTAGGTTCCTGTTGGAGACCGTGTAAGTATCTGACATGTATACGAATTGACTTGCCTCGTGTTTTGCGCGCGCAGGCTTAGCCGGTGCTACCGTGATGCTCCAGGATGCTCCCAGCCTGCTACCAACTTGCTACTAACCTCTTGAAGTTTGGGGTCGTTGAAAATACGTTGGAATACCAGATGCTTGACGAAGTCACGGGCGCAATGGCAACGCGGCAGGCTCGCAGTTCCAGGGCCCGTTCTGGTCCCTATAGAGGTACTTGCGTACCTCATACAATGATCGTTGTGATGTTTACACTATGTAAGTACTCTAGCCTCCAGCCATCAATGCGCTTCCTACTTTTTCATTTATCTAGATGGAGTTGACTATATAGGAACTTCACGCCCATTGAATCGGACCCAAGCACTCAAGCGCTACAATACCTGCAATGGACGTACCTAATGAGGACTGCAGTCATCCGTGATGCTCGAGATGTTTCAACCGCGTAGAAATCTGGTGGGAATTGGCGGACTGCAAGGTAAATACATCATGGTCGACGTCTTTGTTCGGCGGTCAGCGGGGTGATATAATGTTCTTCGAGGCCATCTTTCAGAAACTGTTTTCTTTGACTGGCTCAGGAAAGACGATTGGACATATGTTGATAACAAGATCTACAGATAGGCGACGGCTTTCTGCGACTGCGTATGTGTATGTATTGGAGCTAATTCGTACCCTCGGTCAATCTTACTGTCTCGTGACACTCATTAGCACTCATTGCTATGAATTCCACTGTACACATAGGCGACGTTCAAAGCGAAAACAGAAACTCGACATCTGTTTAAAGCTTTTGAACTCCGCGAACCTGGATCGCTTGACTTCTGCGCGCGTTTAATGCTCTTGTATATTAATGTATAGAACTCTAGGTCACCGCTAAACTTACCCGGGATCCTTTTCAATTGCTGTCTCCAACACGACAACACGAGATGAAATCTGGATGATACGCGCGAGTGAGGGGGCTTATTTTCAGCTCCGCGAGCTCTGAAATTCAGTGTCCTTCGCTGAGGTTGAATTTCACTTGTTTAGCGTTTCCCGTGGCTGCAACTTGGCGGTGCTCGTAGACGTTCGAATGTCAAACGAGGGCTCATGACTTGCTCATTACCTACATATCTAGCCTCTAGAGTGCTATCTTCTGTATATTCTAGTAACATGTTACGGCACATCCAGCTCAGTAAGGTAATGGTCTTGTTATATCTGTATTCACTTGGCTCTCTGTACATATGCAGCAAACGGCATGTAAAAGTGCACTATCAAATGTGTTACTCTGATAGAATATACATAGATATGACGCACATACGCATTCATATGACGAGTCGCTAAAGTTGACCCTGCTTCTCTGGTTGAACTTCTGTCCTCGAACTTACTGTAATGCCGTATGCTGACGCCACCTACGCAACGCTACGACTCGTCATAAACTATTAGCAGCACGAGTATCACTTCCGTGCTTCGTAAAATGACCTCAGAGACTCCCAAATTGTGCAGTAGCCTCGCCTCGTAAAGACTTGATGGAAGACCCTAGTTTCTCTCATGTCAGATTTCATCTGCGTCTATGATATTCCTTGGAGTCGCAGTATGCACCCTTTCGCAGCTACACCAGTGCACAGCTTCACAGTTTATCGAAGTTGTTGGTATGACGCTGCAAGCACCCGTCTGCGCCGCCTCGCCAAACATGCCGTTCATCTAGGTAGCCACGCTTAGGTTTTAAGTTTGGGGGTTCTCAATTATCTTCAGTGAAATCGGAGTTATCATCGTCAATAGCTTACCTCCAGTTGTTTCCTTATGGACTTGCTATTGGAACTGAAATCAGACTGATACTCATCCAGTGGTGTTGTATGTATGAACCCTGACATGCTTCTGCTGCTACGCTAGCTCTTACAGCAGCTCTGCTCTTGCCAAATACCGCGACTTTCCGTCCAGTCGGTCCCGGTTACATGCTAAGCCATGTAGGGTAGTATTCCCTATTTATTCTTGCTGTCACACAAACTTGCCAATGAGTTTTCGTGACAAATTGAGACTCACTTTTTCGTAGAAAAATGAATTCTTTCATTGAAGGGGTTTGATTCCCCTCCTCCTCCCATGTGGATCTCAGGTTCACTGTTCAAAGAAACTCAAATTGTTCTTGACTGGCACCGCTTAACATCGTCTACTTACCTCTTATTTACCGCTTTGACGTCCTGTTCATGAATTTTAGCCGAGCCTAGATCTAGGTCTATAGTTACCTGGAAAGGTTACCACAGGGCTACCTTAATGAACGTGCAGTGCCCTTGGAGCCAGTTAGAGCCATCTCTCCGCAAGCGTAATTGCACCATGTTACTCCATGTTTTTATGACGATTTTCGACTCCAATTTAGCCGCCGGCAGCTGCAGTCTTGTCTGCAAGAGAGAAGCTGAGAGTCCAGCTGTGAGGAACTGCAGACTTCATTTTTCTGACATGGAAGTTGAAGAAAGAGATAATTTATCGGATATAAGCCGCGCGCCGGCCAACTTCGGATTGCCGGAGCCATTTGCGGTTGTTGAATCTATGTAAAGTGCCTATGTTTCGTAAACGACTTCGACCACTATTTCTTTTGGGTCCTAAGCTAGCCGCCAATTGATTATACAAATGAAGTAATTGTATCTTTGAAAGCTTGTTATAAGGCGAATAGTTTCTGTCCTTTTATTATCGCATCACCCCCGCATCGTCTGGCTCTGTGTTCTGACTCACTTTCTCCAAGTTTTTCCCTCATGTCTACGTCTGTACTATCGCAAGAGCTCCTCAACGAGCTGACTGCTTCAATTCGAGGCAATGTGTATCCCAGAGATCATCCCGAGTACGTTCTGAATTTTTTTCAAGTTGCATTTGAAGCTGAGGAAGTTTTTGTGGTTGGTTTAGTTTCGGGGAGTATACGCTCATGTTTAACGGCAACGTGCGGACCTCTGGCCAAGCCGTGGTGTGTCCATTAGATGCGGACGATGTTAGCAAGTATGCGGATTTAAATCGTCGTTTCCTAGTCAAGCGCAGCTGTCTGAGTCTTTCTTTTGTTAGAATCGTCCTATTCTGCAAGAACCACTCGCTCTATCCTTCGGTGAAAGCTGGAGGGTTTGGAACCGCAGGCTGGGCTGTTGGAGGCGACATTATCATTGACATGAGCAGACTAGTCGATATAGACATCGAGACTCCCGATTCTGAAGGTTCCTACACAAGTATACGCAACATGGCTCCGTTGAACAGCAAAGGAAAGCAAAGAATTGTGCCCACGAGCTCGTCCGTCGGTAGACCTGGAAAACGTCGACGAGAAGATGATGCAGAACTGCGATCCTACAGCTCTGCTTCTCGCGCGGTCGCTACCTTCTTCGCCGGAACCGACACTCCGTCCCCCAGTATCCGGCGACGTATCACCAATGAAACCGTCCCATCTTCATCCTCCTCACAATCTACTGGCGACTCCGCCTCGGCTGTCGTTCCTCAGCCTCAAGACGTTCAAACAGTGCTTGTTGGTGGTTCTCTGCCGGAGCATCCTGATATAGGGGCTAATGCTCAACCACCACTTGTAGACGGGATTGCAGCAGACGCGGCCAGCGTTACGCCGACCCCGCCTCGCATCAACAACGTATCCATATTGTCACCTGGCACAGCTCCTTTCAATGCAGACCCGTTCGGCTACCTTGACAATTCTAACCAGAACAATGCAAGCATCTCTACTCTCCCAACACGAACTATGTACAGCTCTTGGAATTCGGGCCCTAGCACGCTCCCTCCCGCTACTAGTATCCCTTCCGTACCTCACAGTATACCTTCGCAGTCACGGCCGATTCATAAGCATGCTTTCGTCACCTTTGGTGCCGGGATGAGGCAGAAAGAAATTGATATTTATACTGCAAGCCATCCCTTGGAAGCTAGGTCTATGACGGGAGGTGACGACACTATTCCTTATCATGTACCGTCGTACGTTTCCAGAATCACCATGAGAAATGGCGACTGTCTGAATATTTTTTTCCTGTTTTTGTAGTGCCGCTCATCCCGTGGGCTCCTCCATCATGATCCTCGGAGGTTTTGGTTTTCTCAGCCGTCTGCATGGTCTCAGCATTGACAACTTGGTCGAAGTTGAAATGGTATTGGCAGACGGAAGTATTGTGATTGTCAATGAAAATGAGTACCCCGGTGAGTGAATCTGACTTATCAATTATCTTTTTCCTCTTCTCTTCGGAAGCTTACTCATCTCGAGTCCAGACCTTTGGTGGGCATTACGAGGTGCAGGTCCAGCTTTCGGGATCGCCACTCGTTACAAAGCCAAAGCTTTCCCCGTTCCAGTCGTGTTTGCGGGGAACCTTCTCTAGTAAGGCTCTACATGCACACGCTTTTTGTTAGTACTAATCGGTTCCTCCAGCCGTTTTCATAAAGCCACTGCACCATCTCTGATCAAGCATTTCAGAGATTGTATCAAGGGTGCTCCGAGGGAGCTTTACGCCAACGTCTTCCTCACAGCAGGTCCAGCTGATAAGGACTCCCTCATCGTCATCCAGATGTGTTACATAGGTCCGAAGGAGAGCGGCCTGGAGTATTTACAGGCCCTAGCGTCATGGGACGGGGAGAAATGCCTTCTCAATGAAGTTAACGAGAAGAGTTTCTTGCATCAGCAGGATAGCGTGGCGCAAGTTCTACGAGGGAAAGGTAAGCGGGTTTCCTTGATCGGTGAAGATATTATTACTTTGCATGTCTAATCGTTCGAATAGCCGGCAGGCAATGGTTTATTCGCTCCGCATTGATTACTTCTCTTCCGGACGACGTCATCCACCAGACCGTGCTGCAATTCGATGACACACCTGTTGGGTGCAGTGAGTACTTTCATTATATATCGCGTCAAATTCGCGCTGAATTTGTCTATAGCATGGCTTTTTGAACTTGCCGGAGGCGCGATTGCCGATTTCGAAGACACTTGTGTCCCTAAACCTCAGCGAGAAGCACTGTTCACAGTCGCTGCTCTGCACCAGTGGGACATGGGAATTAACGATCCTAGATGCATCACTACTGCAGAAAAGGTTTGATTCCTATTCAACCCTTGATTCATCTTGCTCATGACTGTAAGCAGTGGATTGCCGAAACACTGAAGCCAGTCCAAACTGGGGGTCCCTTCCCTAGTGTATGTGTGATCTCTTCCGAGCGAATGTCACCAGAGCTAATTTTGGAATACCCTCCCATTGATTTTCTCGTGCAGTTCCTTGGACGCCACGAAGCTCCAGCACGTACGATATCATCATATGGTCAGAACTGGGACCGCATGCGAGAGATCAAGCAGAAGTATGATCCCAACAACATCTTTCGTAACTGCTTATGGCCTTTAGATTCGGACGGTCAAGCTGTTGAAGCACACACTCACGAACCTCCCTCGCCTCCCGGCCACACCGATATGCTCAGCTCGCTGGAGATGACAAAAGCGACAGGATCGCAGTCATAAATCTAGTTCCCAAAAATCTAACGATGTTTGTATTTACTGCGGACTCTTTTTACTCAACACTATCTTTTACTGCTCATCTCGCTCACTTTCCAAACACGAGTTTGAAGAATGTGCTCACTTCGCTCACATTTCATACACGAGGGTTTTAAGAATGATTTGTATTATGGTAGTAGAGATGGACTATATAGGTGATTCCTGTCAGGACAGGATTTGCTAAAAGAAGTGACATAAGATGTAATTACAATTGTCCCTCCATGAATAGATGTGGACCGATACATAGGATCGTGATGTAGAAGCGAGGCAGTGCGTGCAAAGGCAAAAGAGAAAGATGTAAACGTAAATGAACAGGTATAAGAAGAATCGCAAATACAACAACAAAAGATCTAGACGGTACAAAACGATGCAGCAAATAATAAATGAACCAGATGACAAAAAAGCAGGGAGAAAAAGCAAATATGCACAATTGTGAGTTTAAATTACCGCTAGCGAGCACTATGGCACAGGGAGATTAACAGGTTCGAGAAAGCTGGCTAATGCCCATCCCACAGTACCTGTAGCGTCCCGACATAATAACAGACAATCCTCCCCGTCATCGACATACAGGGGTAATTTTGGATGTAGACTTGGATGTCCTGCCTCCTGCAGTATATGATAAACGTCACCCTCAACGAGAGTGAAGAAAGGGAAACTGAAATACGAAACAGAAAGCGGGGGTTTACATGGATGAACAACTCTGCAGGCATATTTAGCGCGCGCAGATGACCAACTGTCTCGGCGCTTGTTCATCTGTGCAGAGAACGGAGCAGGGGGTAATGCTTCGGATTCTGCTCTGGACGACGACGATGTCGAGCTATCCAGAGATGTGTAGCCTTTTGATGAAGATGGCCTATGTCGCGAGCTTGAATTCGAGCGTAACGTCTCGCTGATCTTCCTCCTGAAACTCGGCTTTCGCACGTGTCGCCCCCGGTCATCCTCTGCTGGGAAGAAGGAGAGGTCTTCCATGGGCGATACGTCAATCATGGGTAATTTCGATGACACGGATGATGAAGAAGCGGTTGTGCTCATGGACGAGGTCTTCACGTTCTTAGGCAACGGCATACTCTTCGTGCGCGGTATAGGAGAATTAGGTGACCATCCATCAAAATCAAGCCCACTAAGAATATCGCTCCAATCATCTGCTGGAGGACGTGGCTTGGTGTTCGATTTCTTCTCGGATTTGCTTGCTTTACTGGATTTGATATTTTCAGGCTTCGAATCTTTCGTACTGGATTTCGAGTCGCTGTAGCCACGGCCTCTACCTCTAGACGGAGGAGTGGATGATAGAGGATATGGCATGGAAACCTGTGGTGCGTGTGCCGGGTCCAAAGCATACAACACCTGCATCACGTTGGCATTCGTCGTACTGCCACTACTGCCCTTCCTCGAAGACGGCGGCGCTGGTGTTCCAACATATCTCGGGGGTAAGACTACAGGTCTCTGTGGATCCTGATAGATCTTCAAAGGATTGGTAATAGCCAAACACCGAATCTGATCATCAACATCCGCCCACCTCGAATGCCAGACCTCAATAGTCTCCTCGGCACCGGCATTCATCTCCCCATCAACCCTCAACATCTCCCATAAATCACCCCACCTATCTCGTATATCCTGCCAGAACTGCGTCTGGATTTCGGTCAGCCGGCGGATGGAGAGTGCTATTCCGCGATGCATGAGCTCAATATATCGAGGGAGCTCTTTCGCGAGTTGTCCTCGGAGAGCGAGGTAGTTGGTCGAAGCTTCGAGGAGTGCGGGTGGCGGGCGGTTCTTTGCTGACACATTCATAGTCAGAAGGTGATAGTGGAAGGGTTCTTGCTCATCCATAGACTCGAGGAGTTTATTTGGCATTTTCATAGTAGCAAGGAGGGTTGCAACCTCTTTGAGAAGCTTGTCGTTAATGGTCTGGTCGAGCTCAACACACAAAGGTGCGAGCTGTTGCTCCAGCACCATTCTAAAGGCGTCGAAGGCATCGCTACCCTGCTCCTCCGACAATCCGATGACCTTCCCAAATCCTATCGCCCAATACTTCAAGGACTGAACGATAATGTTCATTGATTTGCTCCAATCCGTCACATCCCTCGCAAATTGTTGAGCAAACGTCTCTATCTTCTTCAGCTCTTTCTGCATGGCCTCAACCTTGGCCGCCTCAGTTGACCCACCATCGAGCGGCTGGGTCTTGCGCAAACTCTTGATCTTGCTGAGATTGACAGAGGCCGCGACGGAGATGTTGGCGTTGCTCGCCTTCTTCTTATCTCCCGTCAAAACCCCTTTGATGACCTCTGCACGCCGCCTCTCCTCGTTCACATTCCGAGCCACATCTTCAATCTTTGCTTTGGCAAGCCGAAGATTCTCCTTGTCAGGATGAGAGTCCGGGGTTTCGTCGAGAATGGTACCCAGGAGGAGCGGGTATTTGAGGAGCCGTTGCACAGGTTTGATGAGTAAGGAGTGAAGATCCCAGGCGTGCGAGACTGTGGTAGAGAAGCTACGCGTTTGAGCAAAGTAGGCTTCAAGAGCGGGGGTCCTTGGCAAAGACTGTAAATACTCGTCTGCAGTTCCTTGGCGAGTAATGTAGTATTTGTATGGTCGTTCCATTTCGGGGACCTAAGAGAGGTAAGAAATCAAGACAGATGATAGTAAAACATAAAGAAACACACTATTTTTAAGAAGAGCGCGCCGACGCGGTCCTCACCCGTCCCTCCCTCTACCATAGAACCTAAAGCTTCTTGCAAGCTATCGCAAAACATATCCGAAAACGTTGCAAGTTCTGCGATATTGTTAAAGATGGCCTTAGCATCCTCCATAGTCATTGGAGGGTTTGACGAGCCATTCGATGAATCCGAAGCTGTGGACAAAGTCCGCGAGGATGATGCAGACGAATGCGGCGGACTAATCGGTGGGACGTTCAAAAGCATCGATTGACCTGCCGTGCGTTATCGATCGTGAGCAAAAAGACGGCAGAAGCAAACGTGTTTGCGACCCATACTCACCTACTGCCAAAGGAATCCACACCTCTTTCACTAACGCTAGATCTGATGCATACGCCCTTTCTGAAGCTAGTAGTTCGTGCAGCGCATGCTGCCGTTTGGTGAGCGTTGTCGGTGGCTGCTGACCGAGAGAGGATGTAGAAGAAGCAGCTTCATCATCCATTGGAGACAAAGTAAGCGGTGACTCCGGACGTAATGGCAAAGGCTTGGCAACCACGGCCTCGTCTATAAGTAAAGGCAGACTCCTGTTGCGCATTTGAAACGAGGAAGGCATACTTGCAGAGCCACAGTCGTCTTCAGTGGAGGAGGATGAGGTAGAAAGTTTTATGAAAGGGGAAGATTCGGGAGTAATGGTAGAATCCGTTGATGATGCGGTAATTACCGATCGCGGAGGGGGCGGTCTAAGTGGAGAACGAGCAGGAATAATGGGTGGAGTAGCGACTGTTGGCGAAGATGGAGGGGATGGAGCATCGAATATCAGGCTGGAGGGCCTATGGTCCGATGCTGGACTGGAGGTACCCACGCGGCGAGAACGAGGCTTGACCTCGCCTTCAGCGGCTGCCATTGGACGAAGGAAGATTTGGGGTTGACTTGAAATAAATCAATCACAAAGTTCCGGGAAAACCCCAGAAGCACAGAAAATAAATGGGAGCAGTAACAGTAACTCTTGTTCTCCTGTATGGTAAGAAACAAGTCGCTTGTAAGTGCTTATAACCATGACAGCGGATTATCAGACTATAAACTTCTGGAGCATCGAAGTAAAACTCACGTAGAAGTACACCCAAAGGCCTGGTTATTTCCGCGTTTTCAATAGCTTCCCTCACTCCAAGCCCCTTTTCCGAGTCTCGACACTGATACACGTGCTGAGATTGGAGGCCGGCGCCACTTGATGTAATGCGTCGCAGAAAGAAGGGACAAGATAACTTCTTGCGCTCGATGTTGAAGAGAAAATGGGATGATGAATTGACACCAGTAACAGCGAATGCGCCGCTGCTAAGAAAGGATCGCAGATAGACCAGGGAACGATCATGTGGGGATTTGAGATTATCCGTGTGAATAAGCCCGGCCGGGTGTGCCTCTCCGGAGGCTGAGCTCTCCGCTCGTCTCAAGTCAGCCGACGAGACATTCGGACACTCCAGAAAAACGCCCATTAGCTCATTAGCTGTTTGTCGAGGTACCATCGTTCATATCAACCCATATGACAAGACTCGTCGTTATGTCGGCCACGTTCAACTCGCTCCGTTGAAGAGGAAAAATTGCAAAGTATGATGATCGCCTAATTAATGGCTGAACTCAGCACTTTGAAACCTGTTTCGAGGAGACCGAGAGGAAGACATTCCATGAGTGCTAGCTGTGTCTAAAGTGAGTATGAAACAATCTATCATAATACAACTCCATAGCTCACCACAACCCCTACAGCCGTGTCTGCGACATCAAGCCAGTGCACTGAATCTCTGTTCGAGAATCATTGAATCACTGCATCTCTCAGTCATGATATCATGGAAAAGGCACGGAGAGTACTCACTCAGTTCTATTTCATACTATCAACGGGCATGATGTCAAGATCCAGGCCAAGGAACGCTGATATATGCGCAAGAATCCATAGCGGCGACCTGCTTGAGGTACTGGTTTTAAAGACAGAAGATCTAGCTGAGTCAGTATCTGCTCACCAGCCCAAATTTCAAACTTCCATTCTTATTGTCTTAGTTTTTTGCCATTTCTAGCATCCAAGACATCCAAGCCTGCCGTTTCAAAAATACCTCATTGTAAAGATGGAGATATGCAGGAGATACAGGTCTTAAGATGATTCAAGAAGGTCGAATTCGAATGAACCAAAGCCAGGCAAAAAATTCTACTCTCCTCAACGCGAGCGCGTTGTTTACGCATATGTATACAACACGTGACTGGACACTCGACCCCTTCTCCGGCAATTCCGAGTCCCCCCGGCACGCTTCCCAACCTTCCGTCCGGCACCCGAAAGCACCAGAATGCGCCACACCTCCTGAGAAGGACTGTGGAAACGTCGCCGAACACCGCGTTAACTCGCGTTCAAAAAACATGGGCCGGTTTACGAATCCCATATAGTTCCCTTCTTTCCTGTACTGCAGCGGCGCATCCGGGTGAGAGCGATACTTATCAGGAGATGCATGTGCCAGTGTCAAGTCAGTCTTGGTGCCAGTCCATGCGCCGAGGCCAGAGATGACACGAAGTTTTTGCACCTTTTCGTTCTAAGTGAGTTCTTTGCGCAGCCTTACTTCTTCCTCCTGATCATTCAGCATCTAGGATGCTGTTCTTAGCATAGCACAGAATACAAAAATACGTACCAGACAGACCAAGACCGGTCACCCAGGCACCATATGACTGTCTCACGAGGACTCCACAATCAAGTTCTTGAGACCCTCTGGGCAGTCCGGAGCCTGGCAGAGCCTGGCCTACCGCAATGCTACCGGTGCCTTTAATTAAGTGTGACGTGGTCGGAGAGGAGGTGGGTGCCAGAACTATTCCGTCTAATTCTGTAGGGGAAAACACATGCAGAGCTCCTCCGCAGCAGAACATTATGCATACGTGTAACGGTATAAATCCACACTGATAGCTAAAGATTGATGTTGAACGTTGAATCACAACACGCTCGACACGTCAACGAGACGTTTTTTGATTAGTATGAGAAAAGGGTCTCGCAAGTACACGGACATGTAGGCTCCTTCAATCTCCTCTAGGTCAATCTCCGGCCTTCGTGGATATCTGATTTCGTCAACTCAGTGAGCCAAGAATATCCACCTTTAGATGTGCGGGATAAACAACGGAAGAAAGGGACCCCTAAAAAGCACTAACATCGGGTAAAAATATCCGTCCACTGCCCCCAAGTGCCTCAAAATAAGCTGTGACCGAAAAAATAGTAATTTACTAGACGATAAGTACTGTACTTACAAACGAAATATCCTATCCCGAAGCTTCCACGGCCAGATCCGCACCCGGCGAAAGTCAAAGGAATCTACCCACTCATACCCGATTCTGTACCACCCCGGCCCAACTCTCATCTTCCGTTCCTCCAGCGGCAGTTATCCGCCTCTCGTACCCCCTCCTCACCTCATGTAATGCCGCACTAGTCGCAGCAAGCATCAACACAAGACTCAAATCCTTCGCGCTCAACGCATCTGTCTGAAATATCCGCTGCATAATCGGTACATACACCAGCGCCAGCTGCGTCACGGCCGATATCGACACGGTCGTAACAAGCATTCTATTCTGCGTGAGTCCGCAATTGATACCGCGGTTTTGAACAGCCGAAACGAGGTCAAGGAAGACGAAGGAGGTGAATGTCTGTTGTAACATAAATAAAACAGGTATGTGAGTATGTGAAGTCGGGATTTGCACTGTGGAATTCACACCCACCATAGTTTGTTCTCTCTTCGACATTCGATCATCTGATAATGCGAAGACGTACACGAATAGCGTCCCTAGCACGATCATAGATGCAGAGAACATAACACGATACAGTAGCCTCCGTGTGATGATCGACGCGTTCTTCTTTCGAGGGGGCTTCTGCATGATAGAAGGATCTACAGGATCTACACCAAGACTTTGACTTGGGGGACCTATGGTCAAGCAAACCAGATGAGTATTAAAAAACGAAAAGCGAAAATCAAACTACGAACC
This sequence comes from Neonothopanus nambi, assembly GCA_003987895.1. Lineage (NCBI taxonomy): Eukaryota > Fungi > Basidiomycota > Agaricomycetes > Agaricales > Omphalotaceae > Neonothopanus > Neonothopanus nambi. The sequence continues at coordinate 79,771 of RCHF01000488.1, read as the reverse complement.
GTCCATGAGAATGTTGATGAACAGAATCTGCATAGCGTTCAAAGGATTGCTTAGTCCCAGCAAGGTGCTAAGTGTGATCAGCGTCAGTGCCGCAGCCGCGGTACTCAGCTGGAAGGATAAGAAGTTTTGGATGTTATGGAATATCGATTTACCTATCGGACAAAATTAGACTGATAGGACAAGAAGAGAATAGAAGGCGGACATAGACATACCCTCCTCGACAGCAAATAATATCGTGCTAAAATTATCGTCGACGAGAATAACGTCCGCTGCTTCTTTGGCGACATCGGTCCCACTTTTGCCCATTGACACTCCAATGTCAGCCATCTTGAGTGCAGGCGCATCGTTCACTAAGCCAGACAACCGGTCATCAGCCCATAAACATGATAAAATTAACCAGAAAACACCACACACCTCCGTCCCCAGTCATCGCTACCACCTCACCCCGACTCTGAAACGCCTTAACAATCGCCATCTTATGCCTAGGCGTCGTCCTGGCAAACACACTAACACTCCCAACCCTCTCCTTCAACTGCGCCTCGCTCATCTGATCAATCGCCTTTCCAGTCAAACAATACTGACTCCCCATGTCCATCGACGTATTAGCCATCGGCCCCACTCCACTCCCACCTAAACTATTCCCAAGCCTGTGACTAGACCCGACTCTAAGCCCAAGCTTCTGTGCAATCGACAAAGCAGTTTGCTCTGCATCCCCAGTGATCATAACCACCTGGACACCACCATTCTGTAGTAACCCAATCGAATCCGAGACGCCCTTTCTTGGAGGATCAAACATCGCCTGAAAACCGACAAAGACCATATTCAACTTGGTCGATATGTCAGCCGGGGACCCAGCTCTGTTACTGGGTGAAGCCGCACGAGAGGATGGCTGCGTTGTAGCTGTTGAGGTGAAACCGTCCACGGAACCATATCCATACGCCATAGCGATTACTCGCAGACCTCTAGAAGCCATTCCTTGCGCTTTGCTCAAGATGACATTCCTCGTATTTGCGTCCAGCCCTGGCGTAGAATCTTCGTTGACGTAGTAGAATTTACATCTCTCGAGCACGGCGTCGATGGAGCCTTTCATGTAACATATTTCGCGACCGTTAAAGGACGAGTTGATGCCGTTGATGTTGGACGTAGACGCGTCAAGATGGACACCACTGACGGTCATGTACTTCTGTTCGGAGTTGAAAGGTCGCTCGGATATGCGTTTGAAAGTCTGCAAAATGCATGTTGTTCAGACTAGAAAGGGCATAGAACTGAAAATTGCATACCTCTCTTCGATCTACTGCACCAATAACTTCTAGTACATTCAACAAAGCTACATCCGTCGACTGTCCCACTGCAATCGGTGCACCATCCTCATTTCTCGTCTTCTGAGCATTGTTACACAATGCACCAATTTCTATAGTCTTTCGTAAAGCCGCGGAGATCTGCATATTAACAAACTTGCTCGAGGTCGGGTCAAGCACTACACTTTCGTCGACAGTGTAGGCTTCGGTAACGGTTTGCTCGTTCTTTGTCAGAGTGCCTTAAAAGAAAACACGGTAAGACTCAGATTTCTTTACAGAAAAGAGATGTCGGACCTGTTTTGTCGGAGCATATCACAGATACAGACCCAAGAGATTCCACAGAGTGTAATTTCTTCACAATGGCCTTCCTCTTTGACATCCTCAAAACGCCAAGGGCTAATGTGACCGTCGTTACGATGGGTAGACCCTCAGGAATAGCAGCAACCGCAAGAGACACTATGGAAGAATGTTACCGTTACAATCAGTCATCCCAGAGAAGATGAAGTAAAATATACCTCCAATAGTGAACATATCTAGCCAACTTCTCCTCTGCAAAATCCCAATCAAACAGATGATACCAATAACACCAAAAGACATAATTGACAGCTTTTGCGCCAGCTCATCCATGTTTAGCTGGAGAGGTGTACGTTTTTCCTCGACATCCTGCATCATCGAGAAGATAATACCGAATTCAGTCGAAGTACCGGTCGAAATAACAATGCCCGTTCCTCTACCTATCAAATTTCATATTACTATTAGTACCGAAACGAGAAAAAAATTGAAATCGGCGTTTAGAACATACCATTGCGCACGAGAGTTCCCATATACGCGATACAAGACCTATCAGCGAGCGCAACGGGCTCTCCGACAGATATACCATTAACCCCACCAGGAACACCACGCATCGACGTCGACGTATCATACGCGCACGTCTCAGCATTCTTCCTCCGTGCCTCTGTCTCCCCCGTCAAACTGCTCTCGTCAATCTCTAAATCAACTGCTGATATTATCCGGATATCCGCAGGTATACGATCACCAGTGGTGAATGTTACAAGATCACCAGGGACGAGTTCGTTAGCGAGGATATGGTGTGTTTGGGAGGACCTGAAATCAAGTGAGCTAGGAAATACGCCCCAGCGGAACAACAAAAATACGTACCGAATTACATGACAATGATGAGGTACAAGTTTATTCAAAGCTTCTAAACTCTTTTCAGAACGTCGTTCTTGTACAAAACCCACTATTCAAACAAGCGAGCTTCAATATCAAGCATCGTCCGAGAGAAATAACAGGAAAAAGGACACTCACCAGTCAAAACAATTAAAACCGCTACGGTGATACTAACCGCATCATCCACATTCCCCATAACTGCGCTCACCATCGCACTCCCACATAACAGTAAAATTAAAGGACTTTCGTAAATCGTCTTGGCAAACTTGATTAGCAGGGGTTCAGGCGTAGACACGGAGAACTCGTTGTACCCGTGCTCAGCAAGGAGATTGGGGATGTCATTTTGTAAGACGCCGGTTGTGGGGGAAGTACGGAAGTAAGAGATGGTATCCTAAATGTAAATAACACGCACTTAAAAACACAACTTGCGAGACAAAATAGAATAACAAAACATACCTCTATAGAAGTATGCGCAAACTTCTCCGAAGCAGTATTCCTCTGAGCCTCCGACCTCTGCGCAGGTGACGCTCTCCCACTTTCCAAATGATCCTCGCTCGACTGAGGCTGTCCCGCAATAACAGCAAGCGCTCTACTCCAAAGACTCTGTGCCTCCGCCGCAAAATCTCTAGGCGAAGTCAACGATCCCCCCTCATGCTGATGCCTCCTCAACGTCGTGCTATACGCGAAATGCGCATCAGCATCAGGCGTAGGCCGTAGTGTACCATTCGCATGATCGTCCAATGAAAGTGACGGGAAATACGCGGAGGCAGGAGGAGATGCAGAACGTAGAGCCGTACCAACCATACCGGCTGGTGAGGAAGCGTACATCGGGTGTCTAGACCTAGCACTCGATGAACCCAACGACGGGTCTACAATTGCAATATTTGAGAGATTCGTCCGTTTCCGTTCATAGCCCTGGCCTCCTAAAGAAGCGAATCGAGTATGAGACATTTATCCAGTAAACGTTTCTTCCAAAGAAATCCAGCTCAAAAGTCCACCGTCGCCGTGACTCGAGCTCTCGTCGTGGTCGTAGTCGTAGTCGTCCTCGTTGAGTTGAGGTTGAGTTTAACTATATAATCCCTTTCCACAAATTTCCGCTTTCATAAAATCTTGACACGTTGTGGTGGAAGCGGTGCTATTTACTAAGCGTTCGGGAACCAAATACTACAAATGGGAGTCTGGAACCGCCGGCAATAATATGTCCTTTTCCGTGAAACATAATTTACGAGTTAAAGTCTGAGTATCGTATATATTGCCTACAACTCAACACGAGGAAGCCCCAAACTTTCTAATGTAGACCAGCCATAGACTCAACTCTCTAACGCCGCCGTCAACCTCTCTATCGCCGCATCGTCGAAGCACCAGGACATCAAGAACGGTTCGGTCAAGGCGATTAGCGTCGCCGGTGAGGGTGGTCGAATAGCGGATACCTCACCCCCACCCACGCCCTTCAAACCACCAGTATTATCACTCTGCATCCAACTCTGTCCTTCAAGTTCGGCATCAGAAACAGAAGCAGAAACACCCATGGAACACAAATCGACATCCTGTATGACATATGGGCGGTTAGCTTGATTAAAATGCTGGCGGTGGTGAGTCTGCCTCTACGGAAGGAAAAGCAAAAACGCATGAGGTAAGTACCGGGAAGTTCCATGATTCACAAAAAGAACACACTCACATTAAACGTAGGTTCCTGCTTCAAATGGCTCAAAGGCACCAACGCACCGTTAGATCCAGACGACCCGAGAAGAGCCGCAACTCGAGGATGATGCTCCGAAGGATCTAATCAACAATCCAATCCACGTCAGACACCTACACCAACATACCCCTCATACAACCAAAGCTCATACCATACGGTCTTTCACTCGCCTCAATCAACAAATTCAAAATATCCCTATGACGAGCCGCATGAGCTTTCGGGACAGGCGCGACTATGGGTACATCCGCCTTTGCAGGCCTAGGCGCAGTAGTCTGCATCTCTCTTGACCCTATCAAGCTTTCGGGATATCCCATAGAGGAAGAAGTAGGCGGCCCCCAATAAGAGTGACCACTTGCTCTTGCTCTTGCCCTTTCCTCCGGTAAGATTCGATCAGGAACCGCGTTATAGTTTTGCTGTGGTCGCTGACGGTACAGAAGAGCAGGTCTTTGAACTTGCGGACTAAATCCAGAGTATTCATACCCGTTTTGATCCTCCGGTTCCAACCCAGAGCTCGAGCAAGATAACGATGACAGAGGCAGATTTCTTGAACCATACCCGTACCCACGATTCTGAGATCGATTGTTATCTTGAGGCTTGACCGTACTAGGAGGATAAGCGTGATTGGAGGCAAAGGCATGCGCATTGAAGTTCTGGTTCTGGTTCTGGTTCTGGATATGATGGGCATACGGGTTGAATCTACGAGAATCACGAGTAGGAGCGGGTGTATGCGCGCCAGTTCTTCTGAAAAAGCGAGAAAGTTGGTTTGGGTGTAAGCCGTATCTCGGATCTGAGGCTTGGTCGTTGAAAGGAGCAGCTGGTTCGATAGCATTGATGCGGCGGTCAATACCGAGTACTTGGCGGTTGCTGGTAGTGTAATGAGGCAGACCACCTCCAGGCCCCATTCGTTGGAAATCTAAGGATGTAGGGAGTCCTGACGGCGACGTAGACGGCATTTCTGAAGCAAGGAGGCTTGCGAGATGATGGTTCTGGTGAAAGCAATATCGAGTTCACGCGTCAAAGCATGTGATCGCAACACCCCACAGGTTACACGACAGGATCCATTCAATAATAATATTGACAAATTATCTATAGTGATACAGAGTTTTTATTTCTACTTCTTCCGCGCAAAATCATTCATGCTCCAATGTTGACACTGTTGACCGCAACCTTCTCCTCAGACTCATCAAAGATGTTAATATTCCATCTCGGCTTGTAGCCATAGGGGGTGTTGAACCTGAGAGCAATTGTAAGCTTCACGCCTCGAAATGTCCACAAGATAGAAAACTGACCTAAGGTGGTTGTTCTTCCCGATAGCAGTGATTGCCTCATAGTCTTCCTTGCTCAACTCAATTTGCTGGAAATTGGAAATAATACGTGCCTCCTGAACACTCTTTGGGATCACGGAGTAGCCACGGTATGCACCCCAGGCAATAAGAACTTGAGCGGGAGTAGCGTTCAGCTTCTTCGCTATCTCGATAACCTCGGGATAGTCAGTAAGCTTGGGCTTGCCAACCACTAGAAGCACAATCAATCTTTATTCATCACCGATGAAAGAAACACTGACAGTTATTTCCAAGAGGACTGTATGCGGTGATGTGAATACCCTTTTCTTTGCAGTAAGCAACGAGATCGTCTTGAGGGAGAAGAGGGTGGGCCTCGATTTGGTTGGCGGCCTGGGTGACGTCATCAGTGAGCAAGAACGGCTAACAATTGCGAGAGCTTACAGGAACGACGCCGGTAGCCTTGATGATACCTTCAAGCTGCTCAATTGTGAAATTGGAGACTCCAATAGCTTTGACCTGATGGCGTCTGATATCAGAAACACAGCAACCCACAAAAGAGAATGTCAACCTACTTTGGATTTTGGAAGTGCGATCATAGCTTTCCAGGTGTCCACAAGCGTCGTCTTCAAGTCAAGCTCAACCTCGCCTTCCTTGGAAGGATCAGGAGGGAAGAATCCTTTTCCGGGAGCGAATGCGACTGGCCAGTGAACCACTTGACGCCATTTTCAGCCGGTGAAAACTCGGTAGTAACAATACAATCAACGTACAGTACAGATCGAGGTAATCAGTACCAAGCTGTTTGAGGGTCTCATCGAGCTCCTTCTCGACTAGATCGGGTTGGTGGGAAGAGTTCCAGACTTTGGAAGTCAAGAAGAGCTCCTCGCGCTTGACGACTGAGGGGATGACCTTCTTCAAAGCGGCACCGACTTCATCCTGGTTTTGGTAGATCATAGCAAGATCAAGATGACGATAGCCATTGCGAACGGCGATTTCGACCTATAGAAATGATCATTGAGAGATGCAAACACGTACGCGTCCTACGACGCGTCTACTTACAGCGTTCTCGACTTCCTTGGGCTGGGAAAGCCAAGTACCGAGACCAATCTGGCGAGGAGTGGCACCAGTGTTGAGAGTGACTGTCTTTGCAAAGGACATGGTGATAAGAAAGAAGAAAGAATCTGGGTTCAGATCCAAGTTATCGACTTGAATCTTTATAAGCTCTATACCCCAATCCGGGCCGAGCTTTCGGGCCGAGCAACGCTCAGTTCGATGAGGTTCGACGTCACCAGATTCAACTCGCACGCAATTGGCACGCATTTCAGTACAAAAACCCATTAAAATTGCAAAAATCGTATGAAATACAAGTGAGCGCGGTAATTACCCCTCCTTTTTCCTTTTTCAGACGTTAAAATTGCAAAAATTGTACTAAATACAAATAATACATCCTAATTTCCTTTTCTAGATGTACCTAGGGTTAGGGTTAGGACATCGGCCGAACAAAAAAAGAGAGCCCACCCAGCCAGAGTGGCCGATGTGGGACAGGAAAATATTGGGACGGTGCATGAGCCTGAGCCCATACAAACCGCAAACACCCTCTGTATGGACAAGGTCGCCGTGCTATGAAGGGTCTCCACGGCCCACAAACCCGGAAACGTGAAGGGGCTTGTGCCGTCAAGGTAAGTATGAGGTGTTCAAATGTCCTCCAAATCCTTATATACCCTCAGGATTGCGCACGGACCAGTTGGTATTGTTTGGTCTGATGCACGTGATGAATGTGACGGCGTTTTGTCCGAGGACTCTCGGAGTTGTTCGGACTGTTCTGCTTATGGGATTCAGAGACCAATCGTACATTTCGTACATTCTACGAGAATATATAGTACAACAAATTCCAAAGGTATGACTAAGTATAGCAGCATAGGGTATAAGCTAAGAAATACGAATACGAATATGAAATAGTAGGTAGCACAACAAGATAGATGATAGCAAGGTCAAAGTAGATGCTAGACAGTAGATGCAACCGTAAGATTGGTTTGGAGATACAGTTTGGTGAGAAACCATGAGAGTGCAAGGAGGGAACAGTGCAATGCCAAGATGCAGACCGGGAGAGACGAGACCGAGAGTATAACGATACAAAACAGCAGCAAACGCAGAGGACAGAGAGAAATGATGAGAGCAAAAAACCACGGCTAAACGGTTATATAGCCCGAGGAATGAAATCGACGTCTTCCACATCCAATAAATCTATAGGTGACGTGAAAGTCATAACCTATACAAAAACAAAGTTCAGGATACACCCCAAAATAAAATAACAGAAAGCGGCAACTCACATAGGGATGTACGAAGCTCGAATTATGCGGCGTCGACGCCGGAGCTTCCTCTATACTTAATGTGGGCGGACGAATCCCATGAGCTGAATGTGGTATCACCACAACGCCCGTACGAACACCCTTCTGCCGCCGCTGATCATCATAGCTATCCGTGTCTCCATCATTCCAATTCGGTAGCTCATCGTTCCGATGCCTCTTCCACCGCCGCTGATGTTGATGCTGAGGAAAAGTCGGTATGTGTTCTTCTGATTGCATCTCTTCCCAAGTCATATTATCATCCTCCCTTCCAAGTCCAAGCCCATTATCATTCCCGTTCCCATCCCCATTCCCATTTCCACTTGAGCGCTTAGCTCCTTGGAGCTTCCGGTTATCCATAGATGGAACCGGGATATTTTCGGGATCAGAGTCATACTCCGGCGTCGCCTCACCATCGAAAGATCTCTGTACTGAACCCTGTGAAAACGACCGGCGGTGTTGACCAGACTCGAAGCGCCCTGAACTATGTCTTCTTGGCAACCGAAACCCGTGCATCCGGGAGCCGTACACTTGAGATTGGGGACGGTGAATCGTAGAGGATTTAGGTGAAAGAGGTGAAGAAGTGCGTCGTTCGTGGTGGTAATCTGGTAATGGAGAAGTCATATCTGGTGCCTTGTCCACACTTTGAGTAGACGACATTAATTTCGCTCTGTATCCGGATTCACGGGTAATGGAACGCGGAAAGAAAATCTTTTTTTTTTTCGTAGTCAGTTAGTTGGCAATAGAGGGGTACTGATACTATGCACTCACAAGGAAAGTGATTGCCGATGATACGAAGCAACCGATACCGCCCAACATACAGAGTAGGTCTGAGAAAACTGTATAAGTCACGTAACAGTGAGAAAGGGACATCCCGAGGTTTACCTGAAGCAGCACTACAGCAAGACGAGTGAATAAGTCATCGGAAACGTTATTAGAGCACGTTTGACTCACGCATTACTAACGATATTATGAGGTCCCTGAATCCCATCCAGAGCCAGAGTAAGCAGAGAAAAGTTGAATAGGAAACGGAAAAAGATCCGTATTATCTAGGAGACGGCATCAGGGTATGGAAAGCGGGCACCATTCGAAAGACACGGACGTTAAGTTGATAGAATGTAGCTAGCCGTACCACGACGTCCGGCTCCGCACCCTCAATCTTGACGTGCCGTATGAACGCAGGAAAGCGGGCCAAAACATAAACGAAACATATCGTCGTAAATGAACCAGCCGAAGAGCCCGAGAAAAAGATCCAGGCGAAGCACTGGGTAGAGGGAGAAAGGTCATGACAGATATCAAGTTAAGCGATGACTTCACTCACAGTTTCCACGTCATGTCTTCGAACAAGGACGGCTATGGGCATCCCCAGAATTGCAGCCATACTCCCTGAGAGATATCCTCAGATTAATTAAACTCTATGTTGATGTGGTATGAGAATAGACGTACCGATGTACCAGGCTCGAAACTCCCAACTATGGAACCAATCACGCTTTGCGGGTCCCTGGTGCAGCACGAACAACCAGAATGTTAGCTCTGTAGAATGAGCGTAGCTCATCAGCATCGAGATCATCTCAGATGATTGTTGGTTGCCAGACCTTCCAGATGAGTGACACTGGTAGTAGGAGCAGCAATTGAGGGAATAAATGAACGAATGGACGACAGAGGAAGAAGTCGCAGTGCACGTACAGTTCAAGTGCCCAACCTGACGCTAATATAAAGTAAATTGGCAAAAGCCATTTTTTCGAAGGGCTTGACCAATCACCGAAAGGTCGAGGGAGTACTGTGGTGGTAAAGGAGGGGTGAGAAAGTGAGATGACATTTTCAAGCAAAATTGAGACCTTCACCATGGGCATTCACTTCAACATACCCTAGAAAGTTTCTTAGCATAGGTAACTTAACAAACGAGTTTTACGCACCCTCTTTATACGAGAGAACTGCCATTGCAAGTGAAAACACCATTAGTAGAGGGACTGTCGCTAGGTACGAGTATCTGTATGTCAACCATCATTTTATTCAGCTAATCAAGAACGAAAGGATGAGAAATACAAGCAGACGCACGTCATGACTCTTTTGAAAGCTCCTGGCTGTCTCCCTGAGCTCCATTTCACGCATTGAAATTTGTCATAGCAGTACAAATGTATCACAAGGAAACCCTGAAACTACGAAGAAACACGAATTCATACAGATGATTTTGAGATCAGGGTAAGTCGCGCCACTCACTATACATGCCAATATGGACCACAGAAGATATGCAGCCGGAGAGAAACCGCTCATGTAGATGCAGCAGATGGAGGGTAGTTGAGAGCCAGATTTGCAGGTGAAGATGAACGTAGGAAGAGAAATGAAAGTCGGGAAAATGGGAGGAGTTGAGTGATTAACGACAGCCTGCCGGATTCGGAGCATGCCTGCCAAAAAGAGTCGGTTTACTTCCGCCCAACCAGGCACGTGGTTGATCCCTCTGATCGTAAAAATGATCAGACCTGATCATATAACGGTTGTAGTTGGCGGCTGTTGTAATTCTCCTTTCTCTGAGTCCTCAGTACAACCAATTTCATACTACTTACAGTACCTGAAATCCTCAGAAATGAGAGGTATTTGCCATTTGGTGTGCAACCACCACACCAGTCTCAGAGAATTGCCCTCTGTAGGAGTCACCGCCATTCCAAACGAAAATCTAGAAGCGCCGCTTGTCGAGTTTAATTTATTTCCAATTCAGTGATGTGACGATAGCCAAACGATAGCGCTATTTTCTGACCCTTTGACATTTCCTACTCTGCAAGAATATGAGAGAGATCTACTCCATTTCGCCCCGGATTGATTGACATCTCAAGACTCACGGGAGACTCGGTCACGGTGAGTTGTGCTTTGATTTCGTATTTCAACTGCCAACACGGAGAAGAGGCCAAAAATACTAGTCACTACAGCCTCCGATCGAATCTGACAAGTCTTCTTGGTTTCGGTCAGCCCGCTGACAGACTGTGAGAAGGTACGACATAGAGAAGAGAAGAATACATAGGAAGCGCTCAGGATTACGACGCATCGCGAGTAGTGCCTGGAAATAATTTAGAGCTCGAGAGAGCTGGGGGCGTGACGCCAGCAGCTGAGCCAGACGCTCATGATGATCCGGCGGAGGTGGAAAGAACAGGAGATGGCCTCTAAAATATCGACACCATCAACCCAAAGTAGCAGGTTCATTCTATGTAGGGTCTGAGATAACTGCGGAGTACGGGAAGGTGTGTTGGGTGATAAACGCCCGCTGGCACACCTATAGGTCAAAGGTGTAAAGTTAGCAGAACATCAGCTGAGCTTGAGGAGTTCCCGTTACACAGTGCAAATCAGAATCAGAAATTTAATCTTACAGCTATGCACATCCTAGACTACTATAGCTTCGAGTGACACACTATTACTCCTATGACACCTACATCAACACCCGAGCTCAAACAGCTTCAGCTTCCAATCCCTTCCATCAGCAGGCATCACCGGTTTGGGTACCCTCTCCACCGGATTGGTTCTCCTATTTTTCTCTGCTTCTTCCATTCTCGCCGCCCAGGTGTCCTGTGGTACGGCGTCCTCGCCTCCGGCTTCATTTGAATCAACAGCTGCTGTTTTTGCCCAAATCTCATCTACAGCATGTTCTAGCTCTCTTTCAAACGCTGATAGTTCCTCTTGCATGACAGAACCTTCTTCACGGTGCTCGGGTGTGAACTGGAGTAGATGAGGCAGGAGCCTCTTTCCTTCCTCTAGAAACGACAACAAAGATAATTATGAGTATCAGTAGACCTTCACTGAGGAACGCCGCACCTCGCGTTACACAAAAGCGTCCGATTAGTTTCGTCACTGAGCGTAGCAAGTACTCTTCCTCGTCAACGGTACCCTTCCGCCCAGAACCAACCTTTCTTTCCATCTTTCGTTTAGACCGCGAACTACGCCTGCAGGGCTGACATCAGAACGAATCAATTGAACAGGCTCGGGTGCGAACGTACTTTGAAGCACGCGAAGCGGTCGAAGGTGCAACCGTATAACGCGTGAACGCAGTAGGTGCCATCGAAACATCTGTCATCACGTCCACATTATGCAGCGATGTATCTTCGATTCCGTAGTAATCATCTAAACGCAAGGCGGGATGATAAATCCATATGATCTTATGCGGATACTAACTGACAGGACAGACAGCCTAAACTTACCGGGTTCCTCGACTTTTTTAACACGAAGCTCACGCACACGGTTGAGCTGTTTACGCAGCTGTTCCTTCATCTCGCTCAGATCATCAGCAATTTGAACTCGAGATTCTAGCGCTCCAGGATAAATAATCTCTTCTAGTAGTTCAGGTATGCGGTTCAAGGTGATCTGCACATTCCAACACGTCAGTGTGAGCTACCTAAGGAAGCACGGCAAGCGAAACTCACAATTCGACGAGCCTCAGAGAATTCATTCCCTTGGACCAGAGTGACGACTGCTGTGCGGACATCGTGGGCATAGTCCAACAATACCCTCGCCGCTTCCGAGTGTCGTTTCTTCGACGTCAGGTCCTCTGGTAAAGTGCTTTGTAAGCAATGCGAAGAAATGAACATCCAACTATCGAACTAACCAGATAGTCGATAGGCCGTAGCGACTATATCTTCCTCTGACATCTCCGTTTTTATTGCGAGCTCAAAGAGTTCTTGCCATTCTAGAGCCTTTTCTTGTGAGACCATGGCTTTTTGGAAATTACATGCTTCGATGAATACTGGCAGAAAGTAAGAACCAAGAGCGATGGCAAGTGAAACATAAACACGAATTGCTCACCAGATGCTGCCTGCCTAAACTCTCTTCGCTCAAAGAGCCAGTCGCCATAGATTTCAAGTATAGACTGAATAGATTTGTAAAGTAGGACTGATTTAATCAAGCAATATTCTTACTTTGTGACGACTTGTCTCCTTCCATATGGTCAGCGCCACATTGTAGAGCTGATACCGCTCTACGTACTGGATAGCCTCGTCAAAACGGGAATCGCCTGAATGGACAGTTAGATCTATTGGTAGATTGAAGGAAGGGAAGGGTTTACCCGCGAAGCTAAGATTTTTCAGAGCACTAGCATGGCGCCGTAGATGATCATCGATCCGGAACCGTTGATAATACGTCTCTAGTGCTCGTAGTTCGCGGAGAAATGGCAAATACTCCCGAGGATCCTACAGTTATTTAAGCCATCTGTAAGTTCAGAAGCATAGACTTTCAGTAAAGTTACCTTTTGAGAATGCTGAGCGATCAACAACACTAACGAGAAATCATACATGCCCAAAGCTGTATCGAACAGCTTGTCTGCATCCACAAGAAATATAATGTATTTGACGGCATCCTCCACTAAGTCGGGCTCAGCGTCTGAAGAGTGTCAATATCAGTCTTATGATTTTCACAGGCATACACTAGACGTACCCTTCAGACGCAAAAGTAATGAGAGACCAGCCTCATGATCAGGAGGACTCTTAACAACGTGCGCCGTTAGTATCGAGTTGACATATGTCTTGATATCCTTCTTCTCTAACTCTTCTCGTATAGCATCACAAAGCTTCGTGATCGTCTCTGGAGGCTGCGAGCCACGACTATTGCAGTCATTATAAGAATGTGAGCGGGTAAACACTACTCGACGTACCCGAGATCGGTTAAGAAGAGATTGATATGATCAACTTCGTGTACTTGCTGCAAAAAGGACGATAAACCCTCTAAGAATACGGCTTGATTGTGCTCGACGAGGAAGTTGAGATCTATGCGATGTTTACGGCACGCGAAGAAGGCTTTGCGATATTGACCACTGAAACGCAGTCCATCAGTTCCATGCGAAGTTGTGAGAAGCAGCATCCGGGTACTTACGCATCGAGATCTTGACGGATGACTTCAAGGACCAGAGGTCTAGGATTTATCGTCTCCAGATTACCCCTCGGCATCTGCAGCACCAGGCTCATTGAACTTGGTACACAGACAACTATTTTTGACCCTCGTTCCACCCGACGTTTTTCCCAGTCTGTAGGGATGCTTTTGGCATCACCTTCGTTGTCCGAGACTAGCAGGTCCGGCAGAGTCTTGAGCGGCGCAAAAGTCACTTCATGGGCACCGGTCGTGTAGATGAGGTATCCCGAGGCAATGGTAAACGACGTTGCGTTGGATGCCAGAATTCGAGGGAGTGCATTTTGTCTCGCAATCTGTAATTTGCCCGACTCGGTGAGACCGACATATAGAATTGAGTCGAGGAAGGTTAGCTGTTGCGTGACAAAGCAGAATTCTGAGAAACGGCCACTCGGCGTACTTGAGGAATCCTGTAAGTCAACTGCCATGAAATGTTCAGGACTCGACTTCTGGGCTAAACAATCATTCCGCTCACCCTGAAAGACGCTTCCATCTGGTGCTTGCCATATCACCATGTCTTCGGAAGTAAGGAGACGACCACTACCACTGCTCATGTCAACAGAGGCAATGTTGCTGAAAGCCTGTCCGTCGAAACTGGCAGTGACAACAACGTCCGCGCCATGCAAACGAGAGCCCAGCAAGGCTACTCTACAGGAAGATGAGGATTCGGAAGAACCCAGCAAAGAGATTTGTCGGTATCGAAGATCCGCACTTTCCTTAGCCATCCACGACCCTAATTTCACTGGATCCATAACCTTGCCACGACCAGGACCAAGACGCGTGGGAAGGGACCAAAGTTCGACAAGTCCTGGTTCCCAGAGTACTCCAAGTGTATCGGAAGACGCAGAGAAGGAGAAATGTACGGGAACGCGTGAGTTGGAAGCCGGAAGGTGTTCTACTGACTCAAGAAGAGAGAGCTGATATGATGACATAGGAGGTGGAACATTTTGTGTCCTGAATGGCGTTAACAAAGTAGACACTAAAAAAACAATCAATGTCACGACACGCGTAGGCAAAAAAAGGTTTCATACCACCGTCAGCAACGGCTACAAGGCCCGAGTCAATAGGTGGCATACTGGGGGAGCTTATAGTCTCCCATGCATATGATTGGGTAATCACGTTGACTATTAGACGTCTGCTTGAGTATCAAATAAAAATACGAAAGGGGCAGGCATACCAGGGGTGGTCAAAATGAGCTGCAACGCAATCTCTGGATGCCACTCAACAGAGGTGAAGCGGCCTGGTTGAGAGGATGGTAGTGCAGCTGCGGATATTTCCTGCTTCAGATACCTGGAATCAATGAGAAACGTATATTAGCATGGGACGTGTAAGCTTACCAATGATAATTTCCCGTGGTCCATAATTGAACTACAATCAAAGCAACCTTGAATTCAAAAGCCAGAGCGATGTAGTGAGATACTCACCGATATCACCCGCATTCTGTTCGATCCACAATGCTAAAACGTTGGAATCCGAGCTCCATCTCACTTCTTTCACTTTATAACCCCACCTGAGATCGCTTACACTATCAGGTAACCCAAGGTGCTTTGGCCTCAGTTCAAAATCCCCATGTCGCAAACCATTCCTCTCAAAGAAAACTATATCGTGACGTTCTGACCGGCCAGCTCCACCTCCCTCAAACCCGAACCTCTGTGCACTCGCAATGAGGTTCCCGGAAGGCCTCCAAGAGAGCGAATGTTCGAGTCCTGGTACAGCCTCTGAAGTAGATTGAAGCGCGCCTTGACGGTCATACACACGCAAAGTGCGATGAACCAAGCTATTTGGAGATGAACTGGAGAGCGATGAGACGACGAAGTATGCGCCGTCTCCTCGCCAGCTGATCCGCGGGAGACCATCGTCGTCCGGGCTTGATCCTACAGCAACGGTAGGTGCTGCTTGAGCGGCAGCTTTGCCCAAGGACCCATGAAACTGCGTCTGTTTCGAACCCCACCCCACGTTGATCGGTGCGTCTGAGGGCGATTGTGAGCGACACCAACAAGCTTATCTTGATGCTAGATTTACCTTCACCAAAGTCATTTGTTTCAATAGGCGCTTCTGACAGAACGTCGAAGGTAGATGTCATGAGTATGAGTTTCTTGTCGCCTAAAGAAAGAAGTTCAAGGGGAATGCCTGGACCAGATAAATGACCATACCAGTGACGAGGGCAAGGAGAGTATCATCCGAGCTCCAAGACGCAGCAAGAAGGCCTTCATCAACACTTCCTTGTACCTCAGGCTACAGATCCTTTTCAAAATCACTGTCTTTTCATCGCGAACTAAATACGCACAGTAGGTTCTTCATCGTCCAACGATATCATGGTAATATCACCGCCCCGCATAACGGCGACCAGCCCTCGGCTGTCTGGGATTACCTTCAGCGAAACAAGCTGGTGGGATGACCCGGATACAGATGAAGCAATCGTCGAGAACATCGTGAACAGTTCCGGATTAGATTCCTACATCCTTAAAAATCAGTTCCTCGAGTGATCTTTCAAGCTAACGCGAGTAACAACGCACTGATGATGTACCATCCAACTTCCATAATTCTATCTCCACTTCACCGTCTGGAGATACACGTTCCGAGGCGATATAGAGTACATTTTGGTCTAGATCGATTGCAGTCCCGCAGACATTCGAGTTCGGCGGCAGAGAGACTGCACGAGTTGAAAGTAAAGACAGATTTCTCATCGCGATTGTTGTGAATTAGATGAGTGGTACATACAATAGCAGAGCAGGAGGTGTGTTTGTCTCTGATCCGAAACTCGAGAAGAGAATCAGATTTTCGCCTGGCGGTTGTTTGGCTGCAACTTGAAAACCAAACACAAAAGTCTTGCTTTGACTGTCACTTCAGACGAGCCACTTTTCTATTCGCAATCGCAATGGGTCCTATACGCACGCCAAAACACCATTCAAGAGAGCAATCTTCTTCTCAAGCTGGCCCTTCAAAGCGAAAACCAAAACGAAGCAATAATCCTGAGGGAGACCCGACTGCTTTGCCCGGTGTGCAGAAACTGAAATCTGCAATTCGGCAAACCAAGAGATTACTTGCTAAAGTACTGTTTCCCTTATCATGTATCTTTTATACATTATCTTGAACAAGGTACTTCAGGAAAAGCTTGCAGCAGATGTCCGAGTCACCGCAGAGAGAAAACTGAAGTCGCTGGAAGCAGACTTGGCCAAGGCCGAGACAAAACGAAAAGAGCGGACACTTGCTACGAGATATCACAAAGTCAAGTTCTTTGGTACGTACAACAAATACTCTCACCTACAGAATCTCATTGTTTTCAGAACGGCAGAAGGTCATGCGTAAAATACAACAAACGAAGAAGAAGCTATCAGAAGCAGATGCGTCGCGCCAAAAGAAACTCCAGGCAGAGCTATATAAACATCGGGTGGACCTCAACTACATTCTTGTGCGTGATACTAGCCTCATTTATCTGAAATTATGTCTCTGATTCCTCATTCTCCTATACCTTTGTAGCACTATCCGAGGACCAAAAAATACATCTCTCTTTTCCCTCCCGAAGTTCGGCACGGTGACACCAAGTCGACAAGTGAGCCCACTGATGATTCTGCAAAAACTGACGCGGAACGCGAAGAAGTTAAGAAGTGGATCCGAGAGCAGATGTCGAGTGGCGAACTCCCGCAGGAGGCTGAGCTTTTCATGAATGCTTCTGCGGACTCGAAAAGGACGATTGCACTGCCGAAAAAGTGGGATAAAAAGAAGAATACAGCTGATCACGAGGTCATGGATGACAAGATCACGGATGAGGAAGCAGACGACTTCTTTGAAGGTGATGAGGAGGACTCATAGCACCTCAAGAACGAGATCCGATATGATGAGTGGGACGCATCCGACTTTTAAGGTGTGCATCTGGACTAGTTTCATAATAGCATAATAACGAACGATTATCCTTATACAAGGACTCCATGTTATGGCTCATGTCTCCCGCTGTACCGATACACTGCAACAAGTCCTAGTCATTCTATGGACCTTGCTCACACTGAATACCTTCGAGGACAAAGGAATGGTTCTTACATGTGATTGGAGAGGTGTCGTCAATTACTATCGAGGTCGAAGTCATCGAACCTGGAAGCCACAAAGATCCTAATTTTGTTCATATTTTACTGGTCTAGCAGGCTACAGATTCAATGAAACGCTTAACGAATGAATCGGATATGGCTATCGATCGTTATACATACAACGTCACTGCTGGGGGAGGGAGCTCAGGAAACTGAAGTGCGTACGCAATGTACGTGTAAATACTTGAGATTGTCTGGTAACCAGCGAAAGCTTCAAGGCTGGGCAATGAATTTCGGAACATTCTTGTCCACAGCTGGCATGCCCATGTTATTATAATCGCTCTTCTCCTCTCCCATCGGAGGTGTCCTGCCATGCGACGCGTTGAAGATGATGAAAGTTGTCATGAAACACCCGCATTCTTAGACGATTATAAGCTCTTGCACGGGCTACTAAAGAGTATCAAGGGTGATCTTTCATCCAGATAACCCCTTCGCGTACCCACTTCATCCGGAGCGCTGTTGATTCACCAATCATAGGATCCACTAGGATCCACTTCAGCTGATTTTGGTGCTTCTTTTTAGCATTTTTACGCTCTCAAGCTATGTCAGCCCTGAATTAGCAAGCATAATTCGAGACCCAATCTGGTTGTGTGTGCGGTAATACGGTAATGTCCTTCGCAAAACGTCTATAGAAACGTTGCAGCTTACTGAGAAGATTAGCAAGCACTTTTACTAGAATGGTTTCCAGCGCTTTTCTTGCAGCATAAAACGACAGGATTTTGCACAAGAGTCGAACCAGCAAAAGAAACATTTATCACTACATCTCTGGAAAGCCCAGCATTATGTCTTCTTACACATCGTTTGCTGTTATCGGCACTAGTGGATTCGCCAGCTACATCATCAAGGCACTGCTCGCTACCACCAAGGCCAAATCAATCATCGTCCTTGGCCGTTCGTCCTCGACCGCCGAAAGGAAGGTACCTTCCGGCGTCCAGCTGGTGAAAGTAGACTATAGCGACTCGGCGTCGCTGACGAACGTTTTCAAGACGCACCAAGTGGACGTGGTGATCAGCGCCATTGCCGACGAACTCGACGCGCTGCTCACTCAGAAATCTATTGGAGAGGCCGCGAAGAAGGCAGATGTGAAGCTTTTTGTGCCTTCCGAGTATGGGAAGCCTACTGCGGGGTATGCGGGGCAGGGACGGTCGATCTTTGCAATCAAAGATGAAATCGCTATCTATTTGAAGTCGCTTGGGCTTCCTACCATCAGAATTTATGTGAGCGAATTACACTAACCATTCCAGATGAGAAACCTACTCACTTGCACGCTTACTAGAATTGGCTGTTTACCGAGTATATCCCTTGGGTTGTTGGGTACGATGTCACGGGGAAGTTCAATATCATCGGCAAGGATGAGGTGCCCTTTCCAACGACATCTGAAGAGGACGTCAGTGGTAAGGCTGCATCACCAATAAATCAAACCTTGTATAATATTCCCTTTCACCCAGGTTTCATTGCATACGTTTTAACGGAACTTCCGGCTTCGGAGATAGCAGATAAACAGTACATTCTTCAAGGCGACAAAGTGTCCTTGGTCGAGGTTGCCAAGATGTATAGCAAAGACGTAGTTCACGTTGAAAAAATACCAGGAGATAGATCTGAGTTTCGGTCGTTGATCAATAGCGTGCTCAGTCAGGAAACAGTGCAGGATGATGGAAAGGGTGGCAGTGAGGCGGTGGTAAGTGCCAGCACTGTATGGGTTGGGCATCACTGGAAGACGGTTCGGGATGTCCTTGGGAATTTATGATTGGAATATCTTATGTATTCTTATATGTGTTTCAGTAGTACTTATGTCGAATGATAGACTTGCAATAGACGCTACTCACGTCTAGCGCCCAACTAGCGCCCGCCTCCTTCCGTTTCTGCAGTATTCGATTAGCAATCATCTCACTCGCCCGATGCCCGATGCCCGAGGACTGCTTCTTACTTACTTCCAATAGCCAATACTTCACCTCAACCAATGAAGCTTAACGAAGCATCAAGGAAAACACCAGGCTTAATCAGCTGCTAAGGCGTTCTTCGCCGCTCTATACCGTCTTACACTCAGCAGGGCCACCTGCTCAGTGGCGCAAATTTGACGCCTTCGTGGGGTATAAATGAATAGTCCAGATTCAACATATTTATCAAAAGTATTCTTTTCCCAATCGTCTCTTAAACAGCACCTGAAATCATGTCTTCTTACAGCTCCTTCGCAGTCGTAGGCGCTGGCGGGTTTGGCGCCTACATCGTTAACGCTCTTCACGCCACTGGCAAAGCTAAATCAATCATCGTTCTCAGTCGCTCATCCTCGACCACTCAGAACCATCCTTCTGACGTGAAAGTGGTAAGAGTGGACTACACCGATGCAGCGTCGGTCACGAACGTCCTGAAGACACACCAAGTGGACGTGGTTATTAGCACGATCGGTGGTGGGGCACTTCTCACCCAGAAGACTATCGGAGAAGCAGCAAAGCAGGCTGGAGTAAAGCTCTTCGTTCCCTCTGAATACGGGAAGATCACGACCGGCCTTGCGGCGAAGGAGAAGTCGATGTTCGCGACTAAAGACGAAGTCGCTCTGTATTTGCAGTCGATCGGACTTCCTACAGCCAGGATCTTTGTGTGTAGCATGCAATCTCTTCAGATGACCCACACACTAACTTGATCTTTGAATATAGACCGGTCTGTTTATTCAATACATCCTTTGGGCAGTAGGCTATGATGCAACGGGAAAGTTCAACATCGTTAATGAGGGTGATGCGGCTGTTTCTGTGACGGCTGAAGATGACGCTGCCGGTGAGCTTGAATAATTTTCTTTAACATGTATATTGTCTAACTTCCAATTCACAGGTTTTATTGCATACATTATCACCGAACTTCCAGCTTCACAAATTGAAAACAAAGAATTCCATATCCGGGGTGACAATGTATCCTTCGCCGATGTCGCGAGAAGATACGGGAAAGAGTTCGTTCACGTCGACAAGGTGCCAGGAGAGGGTTCTGAGATACGAACGCTGATCAATGGCGAAGTCCAGAAAGGAGAGGTACCTGGAAGCTCCAACAAATTATGGGTAGGACATGTGTGGAAGAAGGTCGGGGATGTTATCACTTTGTAGGTCCGAATTTCGAGGCTGTATGTACACAACACAATAAACAATGGTCTGCTTACTTGCTTGTTTTCATCTAAGACATTTGTTCCACAAATAGGATAGAATACGCAATCCGCATTGACGATCGGATCAAGTGCAGCGTCTCTTGAAAGAGGGGCTATTCCTCCTTTCTACATGACTATGACCCCAACAGAACCTGTCTCCTCCAAATTTCACCCAGCATCAAATATCCCACTATCGAGGAAGAAACACCCTCGTTTCTTTTTCCCAGATGGAAATGTAATTTTTCAGGTGAGTTTCAAGCTCTCATCGTATGGCGTTGAATCCGAAAGTAATTGAATCGGACTTGGTGTACGACGATTCCAGGTAGAAAACACACTATATCGAGTTCACCGCTACTTTTTTCGACGAGACTCTTCCGTCTTTGATGGCATGTTCTCTCTTCCCTCTCCGGTAGGTGAACGACCAGAGGGGGAGGTCGAAGACAATCCAATACATTTAGAAGGCATCGAAGCTCGAGAATTCGACCGTTTCTTGTCGATACTATATCCTTAGTGCGTCTATTTCTTCGCCGTGTTGCCTTATGCTCATCTCATCATTGATTCAGTGACTTCGTTGAGCACGAGCTCAAAACTGAGGAAGAATGGGTTTCAGTTTTAAGCTTAGCTTCCCGCTGGGAGTTCCTTTCTCTTCGGGAACTCGCTATCAAAAACCTAAGAGCCCTCCCTATGTCCTCTGCCGATAAAATCGTTCTTGGGCAACGCTTTGACATCGAGGAATGGCTCGTCCCAGCTTATACCCATCTCTGTATACGGAACGATCCGCTGTCTTTGGATGAGGGCCGGAAGCTGGGTGTGGATACCGTCATTGCTATAGGACAGGTTCGACAACAGATACGATACGCATCGAATTTGAATCGGCATTACGATACTATTGTTGAAATTGTCTGCAAACATTTCAGATTTAAAGTACCATCGACATGTTCGTAGTTCGAAACTATATTTCCAGAGTCACGGCTGGATTTAGTTTACCTTAGTATTGCATTTCAGTCACCTTTTTCAGTGTGAAAAAGGCATACGAAAGTATACAGTCCCTTGTAATGGCACTGCAATTGTGAAGCTAAAAGAGTGATAATATTATATTGCTATTCAATTCAAGCACTATGAATTAGTAACAGAATGACAGTCCGTTGATGTAGCGCGTTGCATGTATGGTATCAAGAAAGATATAGAGTAAAGGAAGGCATTCGTAATTTGATGGTCGATACAACAAAACGAAGGAAGGGAGATAGGCATACAAAACCTCGGCGCCAAAGACCATAGAACGGTGTGTTAGGGGCTATACTGCGACAGTCAAGCTCCTCAAATGGCGCAACCAGGCGCCGACCCAGAGATGACGCGTCTATGGAGCGAGGTTTCGGCTTTGAAGAGAGTTAGATGAAAGAACTTGGCAGACCATTTCTCTCCCCTATTAACAAATTCGCGCCGGCGATGTAGGGTAGTGAGCATCACCCATTCACCCACAGCAAAGGAGTCAGCAAATTCACGAGTCTTGTTTAAGTGGGCTTCTACAATTACCCGTGTCAATTAGAAGGGAGGATGCAGTTAAACATGAACCTTACCCGTACTTCGACACACTCCTCGCTGTCGCTAGCTTCAGTGTCGCTGCCATCTTGCTCATCGTTGTCCTCGTCCTCAAATTCTTCGCAACCGACTGGAACATCGGGAAACACCTCGGGGGAGTATCTGGCCGATGGGGATGGTAGCAGAAAATGAGTGTGCTTCATCGAATCAAAGCATGATGGAGTGAAAACTTCTGTCGGCGACAGAAGCAGGTCGCTGTTTATGTCCTGCGAACAGTTTCTGTCAAGGACAAAGGATGCCTCATCAGAGTCTGGAAGTATCCGATCCAGCTCTTCATGAAAAATTGCTGCAGGCTCTGAGTAGCATGACTCGTCGCCGCAAAGAGCATCGCTTGCAAAGGTAAGGGAGGAGGGGTCTGAGGCGGGAGCGTAGGAGAAGGGTCGCGGAGGGGGAGGGGGAAGGTAGAAGGGGCTGGTCGATGGGATGGAAATGTACTGGGCATCACTAGGGTCAGAATCATCTTCCGAGTTACTTTCCTCTGGTTCCAAGTCATAGGAAGGGGAAAGGAGACCAGGAGGGCGAGCAAATATGTTTAGGAACTCGGGAGTCTGAGGTGTTAGGAAAGTTCCCGACAAAGGGGAACGAAATTGGAAGTTGATGACAAAAGGTGAGCCCGAGTTGACATTGAGGCCATGTGTAATCTATTGAAGAAAAGGTGAGCTCGAAACCGACACAGAGGAAATTTAGCATTACCTTGTCAGGAGTAGAGAGTGTAAGACCGGGCACTACTTTGTCAGGAGTAGAGAGTGTAAGACCGGGGCATTTCGACCTCTTCGCTGCTTTACCGATCACTTGGCTCGACTTCTGTTGACCGGCAACTGAGAAATATTGGGAGCGCATAGCCATCACAAGAAAATAGTTGAATAAGAGAACGAAGAACGAAATTTGAGCTCAGCTCTCGAGTCAATGAGGGTGGAATGGTGGTGTTACAAGACCTGCCAGCTGAGCCCTATCTAGGTCTTATATTGAAAATCCAGATTCGCCTATGTGGAAATATCCGATCTATTGCAAATTTTAAGCGGACGTTAATTAATTGTAAACGTCCGCGGGTGGCGCAGTACATGCTATGTACAGCACTTGAAGAAGTTAAGGATAAAAGTATGCGTTTGACCGCATTTTTGCAGGACCTATACACCTACTAACACCGAATAGAGAGAAGTCGAAGTACGAAGGCCGCTATACATTATCGTATGTTGCAGTTGAGGGTCTGGGTTCGGCTAAAGTCCAAGACCACCCGCAGCTCTGATGCTGGCAGCCTGGGCAGTGGGGCGCCGAGAAAGCTGCGGGTACTAGAGAAGTGCTGGGCACCGTTGTTATGTAAATCCATGATAGCAACCAGAATGCTAAGCGTCATGATGATGATGGAGAGCAGACGTCATGCAGAGCTAGTTTGCCAGATCTTTCCGTGGACAACCACTCGTCCTAAGGAAATTCCATTTCCACCCTCTGCCATTCCAACAACCTGACTTAAAGCATTCCACGATCTATCACCCACGTACTTTATACGACGGGATTTTTCTTCTTTATTTATATCCTTCTTGGTTAGCTGAGGTATCTGGTATTCTCGAGCATCAAGAGGCAGTCGAGGATTCCATACGGGGTATCTTCGTGCGGATAGACGCTGGAATTCGAAGGAAACAAGTTGTGACAAATTGCGGGTCACTTGGTGCGGGAGGCCACGTGAAATGGAGGACGTGTAAAGAAGAGAAAGAGTGTTGTCCACTAAAGCGTATTCCCTCAGTTTCAATGTGTGTTGTTCAGTGTCCAACGTACCCCTTTGCTCCCAAGTTTTCAACCAATTCTCGAGTTCTTGACGCGTTGGCTGCGAAGTTGTCTCATCTTGCAGTTGCTTTACGACTCGAGCCGCATCAACAAAAGCAGGCCTCCACAACTGACGCAAATTTCTTTTGGCACGACTCTGGTGCAGAACGGCGGTAGAAGTCGTTCTCAGAAATAGCCGATACAGGCTAGTGAACGATGAAGGTAGCGAAGGCATGAGAGGAGAGGGAAAAATCACTGCTTACATAATACGACCACCAACTAATATCCGTAGCTGCGTCAGACTCCAGTAAGTTCAGTTCTTTCCACTTCAACACTACTATATTGATTACAGGATATTGAGTGCATCGCCCGTCGTTGACCAGATTTTCGCAGGTCGTTACAAGGGCCATGCAACCTGGAGCTTAGTCCGAGCCTACGGATGCAAAGCCTCGCAATAAAATGACCAGAGACCCCAATTTATCATCTATATTATCACCGTACGAATCCAAGAAATTACATTGACTGTGGAACCGACTTTACTAATACATTCCGCAATAGGTTCATTAGATTCAACGCCTTTTGTGCATGATCTGTGCTCGGACAACCGTCAGTCCCGGTTCTTACTAGCCACTAACCACCCTGACTCACCTGGCTTACAGGTACCAACTTGCCAACGGCCATCCCAACCGCATTCGGATGGATAGACTGTACTCTAGTTGCGCGACATATCGTTGGTTCCGGGATGGTCTCCATATCGTTTATTTCATGATCACGACAGAAATGAGGACGTGCAACATGCTCGGAGGCTGAGCGCTGTAACGGGTTTCAAATTTTGCACCAGAATCTTTACATGCACACGCGTGTACGTACCTTGATCGGCCTGCTTTCCGTGATGAAAGGGCTTTCGGTCTGAGACGGCATCGATACCCAGTGGCACTGCAGGAATGGAGGTCGAAGGGTTTAGCAGATACCGACTTGAAGCTTCAAATATAAGGCTTTATTTCAATCGCCCTTCGTTGGTCTGCCTCATTCTACACTCATGTTCTCGATAACGCATTGTGGTATTGTCCTTGTTCTTCGCTAGGTCCGATTGCCACTGAGAATTGCCTATTTTGGTACTCGTATAAGATCAGTGGTAGGGTTGGCACTGGTCAAAGCGTTTGGTGGACTATTGTTCTTGACCACTTCTGCCACACTCAACTGAGTATATATATCATTGGGGTCGATGTCCTTTGCCCTTCAGTATCGCCATTTTCTTTGGTTCTCCTCCCTCGAGTCAAATTCAACGACAAGTCCGGCCTCACCATTTCCACACCCTATACCTACCCACGATGATTTCGACAGCTGGTTTTGAAGACGACGGTGCTATGACTATGAGCAGTCAGAAGCTCGATCTTACACACCTCGTAAGTTTTCCCTCCTTCTCCGTTGGCTAATTTCTAAAACCGTTCCCTTGTACAACTCATAGTCAATGTCCCCTGTAACCACCTCTTCTGCGAAGAGTGAAGCCATCGCGGCGCTGGTGAAAGAAGAAGAACCGGATGATGATATCGCCTCTATTAGTTCACGCCTCAGCCTCATGGTAGACGGACCTTCTGAACTGGCCGAGCGCAGTGTAAGGATCATCTCCAACATCTTTGCACCTCCTTCACTAATGCATCGCATTTTGTTATTTAGTCTGTTTCTTCCGCTTCAGATGTGGACTTGACCCGGGATAGCGACAGTGACATTATTTTTGCAAGAGACGAAGACTATATCTGCGGCCTGGATGCCCAGAGGTATGATCCGTCTCAGCGTGGAGTAAGTAGCTTCTTGTTTCACCACTTCTACTAATTTTAAGTTAATGATATCTTTTAGTCCCGCTCCCCAGAAACTGTGTCCACCGATAGTAGCTATGATGTTGTTTTAGTGCCCAAGAAGCGGGCGGCTGTTGAAGTAGCTGAAGCTGCGCGGGCGGATCCTATGGATCCTCAGAGATACGATTTGTCTAGGCGCAGTGTAAGTGAACATCTTCCGGTTGCCATACGTGGTCCAGGGAATACTGATTCCTCCCGTCGTTCACAGTCTCCATTCTCTGACATTGATATTATTGGAGGATCGCCTCGCGAAAATGTCAGCAACGGCAGCGACTCACCCAAGCACTGCCTGCATTGCGATACCTTTAAAACTGACGAAACAACCATCTCTTCGTCCTGCGAAGCCTCCACAAATAGCGATCTTTCTTCCTCTCTGTCTTCTCAAGCCTCAATCAGAAGTGAAAGTTTGAGGAGCGAAGGCACCCTATCTTGGACTGCTCGTCGCCCGGGTACCAATCTCCAACTGACTGACCAGTGGCAAAGTGGGGATACTGTTACTACACGAGTCATCGTTCGACCTGGTCCCGCTGCGTCTTTAGCTTCCCAAATTGTCTCCGGCACCGCAAGCCCTCCTCCTCGTCCAAAATCCCCTAAGAGTCCCAAGCAGGCTTTCCGTGCTCTCAATTGTATAGGGCAAGCTGAGTTGTTTGAAGAACACGTCGAACAGACTATAGCTCAAAGGGAACAGGCGAGACAGGGTGGAGGCGTGACAATTTTTGTTCACGAGCAGAGACGGTGCTACAGTCCCGGCGAGGAAGAAAGAGAGCAGCTTTGGAGAGATGCAAAATGTAACGTCTTTTTCGGCGGTGATCGGGAGGCGTTTGAAAGAGCGTATCCTCCTGGATGTCCGCGCTGGTCTTGATTTTTTCTGTTTTCTTGCAACAATATTTTTCCCGTATTAATTTTTTGCATTGATATTATTCTGGCCTAATAACGACTTTCTCTGTATTATTACTATTAGCAGTATTACTGTATCCTTATTTTTACACGCTCCTTCCGCATTGTTATTTACTTAGGATAGATATCCTGGTGTAATGTATCCGCATTCATGAATGAATTGGTTGTTGAGGACCACGTATTAGAATGCCTTCTGAAGCAAGCCCTAGTCTCATAAGGTTGCTCCGATGATCGTCACTTTTCCCATTATGTATACTCGCTAATCTTGAAGTCTGAAGAGCTTCAACAACTTGGCTGCCTGAGCTTAGCCTGGACCTCGCGGGTCTTGTCAGGTCCTGTCCCCTGGTAGGATCTGTAGTCAGAGATGGGCGTATGACGCTTAGGAGCTGTTTCGGGGGGGACTTTTGCAAGCGTCAATGACTGTGAACTACATATCCATATGTCCCCAGACTGTATGTAGTGTTTCGATGGTATTCCAAAATAGAAGCAGACAACATGACGAACTCGCAGATCTGTAGTGAGGGGATAGTTGCCTTCAACAGCTTTCGTATAGGGGAATCGAAAAGTTAGAGCAGCTCACCATAGTTTGATACACAGTCTTAAGCTTCTCGCTGCGTGTTACCATGGCATGCTCAAGCCTGGAGCTTCGAAACTTGGCAAGTCACGTAGGGGAAATTCAGGAATTCCATACAGATCACTGTGGACGGCGCAGTCAACACTTGGCTTTCATTGTAATTTGAACAGCTGCGGCCTGAATGCTAAGACCTGCTAAGACAGGCTAAGACAAAATCGAGGGCAAGAGAGCAAAGTTGAATTTCGCGCTTCAGCGCTTCAGGCAGCCAGGCTCAGCCGCCGGCACTTACGCATTTGCGCTTGTTTATATCCAAAGTCATTACCTTCTAATTTCGGCCAACGTCGAACCAATTCTCAAAGTCAACTGCACAATGTCTACAGCTCACAGACCAACATGGGATCCAGCCCAGGCCAGAGATGTCAAGGGGGGCTCAAGGCAATTCTCTGTGCGAGACATGGCCTCCCACACTAAGCTAAAATTCCGGTGAGCATCTGTCCACAATGTGTGCCAAATCCAACTTTTCTAAGAAGTGATCAGACAAGTAGGTCAAACGTCTGCTGCAGAAGTGCAGAAACGTGATCTTCGTGCAGAACTACTAGCCGCTGAGCAGGAGGCCAGAAATAAGAAACGAAAGGCGGAAGGCAAGCCGTTGGAAGTGGAGGCTAGCCCGGCTGCTGTGGATGATGAGGCAAACAAGCGTAGAAAGATGTTACAAGATGCTTTGGAGATGGACAAGGATGATGATGACGACGGCGACGACGATAAGTCGAAGAACGGCGACGACAAAGATAAGGACAACGACGACGAAGACGAGGAGTACGTGCTTATTGCTATATCTCCTTGTGTGTCTTCTTGAACGTGTCAATATTCATTTTAGGGATGAGGATTCGGAAGACGACGAAGATGATACTGCAGAGCTATTACGGGAGCTGGAAAAGATTAAACGGGAACGCGCAGAGGAGAAGGCACGACTAGAGCGCGAACAGTCTGATTCGGCAGCCGCATCACGAGAAGCAGAAATAGCAACAGCCAATCCCCTGCTCAATCTCGCAGCTGCCCTTGGCCAGACACCTGCCGGTGTCAACACCGCTGCTCCCGGGACGTTTGCTGTAAAGAGACGCTGGGATGACGGTTTGTACCAGGTCTCTATCTACACCATTAGGAAATTGACTTCTTTCTTCTTCAAGATCTAATATTCAAGAACCAGGCCATGAGTACCCGGGATAAACCCCAAGGACAGTTCGTCAATGATTTATTACGGACAGAATTCCACAAGTCAGTCTACATTGTCTGGTTCCCGTTGATTCACTTACTCATCTCCGTGGCAGAAAATTTATGGCCAAGTTCATTAAGGTCAGTACGCTTTGTCTCTGTTACTCTTCTAAAATGTTAACTCGAGACATTTTTATCTAGTAATTGTTGCCTGTATTATAGATATTTACGTGGTTTGGGGTGTATATTACGACTTGGTAGGGCGTCAACCCGTTGTTCACCGATATTCTATTCAGGGGCTGGCGGTCTCCCTAATGTACACAAAGCTCGTCGGCAAGCTTGTGAGGCAATACCCGAGATTTCTGGTTGCTAATAACGCTGCAAGCAGCCTTGTTGCGCTGAGGCCTGAGAATACGTGTATGAATGAACCTGCTCAAAGTCATCGGGACCGCGGGACTGTACCACTCTCAAATAGTGACTGTATAACCATATCAAATCGAAAACCTTCAAAAATACTATAATCACATCCAACTAAGCCGCATGAACCGTCAACCAATCAGTCTCGGTCCCAAGTCCACCCTTCTGCACTCCACTCCGGCATCTCCGTCTCGAAGCATCCCAAACTAGTCGTATATCTTAGCGCATGTAGAAAGATATACAGCTTCTCGGGTTTCGGGTCTGGGTGAAGTGGGAGATAGCACTCCGGACAATACAGCTGCTTTTCCGAGGGGTCACTAACGGGACCCGAAGGGAATTGCTCAGGCATATCATTGACGTCCGAGGTGGAGATCATCCCGCGAGCGAGTTCAAGTGCTTCCTCTGTTGTGAGCTGGATGGGCTGGGAAAGATCGGCAGATTCTGTCAATGTCTTCTCGTTCGGTGTAGAAGACGATGCAGGTGATACATTCGAGGACGTATCCAGAGTAGGGGCATCCACAGCCTCTACTTCTAGTGGTGCCGTGATCTCATGTGTCAGTTCGCTACTCGCTTCCTGAGAGGCCGATGTTGATACAGATTTTTCGCTGATGCGTACACCCCTCATCGCGTCATTGAGCCGTTGATCAACGAACTCTCCCTTGTCTCGACGTTTTTTGTTCCGTGGCGGAGGCTTCTTGAGCGCAAGTTCCCGAGGTGCACGCAAGGTCCCTTTGGCACGGAAGATGACATCTCGCCAGCGGCTCCAATCTTCCGCCTCATCCTGTTAGAACCGCGCGAGCATCAGTGGACCGTTCCCCGTTGAAGTACTGATTTCATGTTTACCTTCATGTTCCTCAACTTCGTAATTACACCCACCGCCTCACTCGACAGTGGCACTGGTGATCCCATCCCAATGTCTTCACCCGTCTCCCGAGGAAGCAATTTTACTGGAGCCGTGGGTTCCTGATCTATGGAAACATCTTGCTGCTCGCTCGGGCGAGATATTGATTCGGAATTGCCATGTGTTTCCGCTAGGTGCGGAGGTGGGGCGGGCGCGGAGCGTTCATCGCTTGGCACGATATCAATACCTCCTTTACCCATTTTCTCTCCCTAAAGTACATTCCAAATGCATATGTTCAGAACAAAACTAAGAGTTATCAGCGGGGAAGGAAATATTTACCCAAATTTTCTTGTCGCCGTAGACAGGATCGTTCGAGATAGGGTGTCCGAGGTATTGAAGATGCACTCGAAGCTGGTGAGCTAGAAGATTTTATGAATATCAGCGTTTGCTCAGCCCTGGATATTTTGAATATAATTACATCGACCGGTCAAAGGTTTACCTAGAGCATGTTCACTGTCAGTAAATCATGTGTCATGCGTAACAAAGGATCGAAAAGCATACATAGAACCACACTTGTATCTGTGATTGTATCATATCGTAGGAGTGTAAATATTGTCTTAGCGGGCTGAAAGGGCTGCTCAGAAAGGGATAATATCTAGTGTCGTTAAAATGACTCACCTTGCCCTCAGGATGAACAATATTCAGACCCATCTGACGATCTACAGTGAGTAAAGGCTCTTCACAGATGACCTCGCCTCTACAGAAAACGTCAACACCGAGAGAATAGGAAGCATCGATCATAAAACGTACTCCGGGAGTTTGCCATTACAACGTGCAACATATTCTTTACGAACAGATCCTGACACGAATTCGTTCGTGAGCTTGCGCGCACAGGCAGCGGATGTTGGTATTATCATGAGCCCCGATGTCAATCGATCCAACCTGTTGACAGCTGGTAATACCGTGAGTACCTAGAGCTAAGACTGCAGGACCTGGTGACGCACTATAGACCTTTTCATATCCAAAATCACTCATGAGAATGGATACCAAAGTATTTCGGTAATATCTTCCAGAAGCATGAACTGGCTGTAAAGTGGAAGCTGTCAGATATCGTGTGGAGTGACGGAGCAAAGACAGACGAACGAACGATGCTTCCAGGTTTGTCTACGACCAGAAACTCGCGCTCCTTATCCTCTAGCAATATTTTAACGGGCGTAGCAGTAACGGGAGGTTCATGACGATGCACAACATTTCTATGAATAGATTTGAGGACACTTTCACGAAGAAGACGAGCTATATGCACATACTCCATACGGTCTCCATTTTGTATGATCGTATCTGGTCTTGCAACCTCTCCGTTGATAGTCGTAACCCCAGATTCTAGTGCGTATCTCTATGCAGATAAAGATCAGTGAAATGTCCGCGTAGCTCTCCTTGGGTACATACATAGTATTCCATCGACCTATCACGAAACTCGGTGGAAACGACCTCCAGCAGTTCACGTCCAAGCCATCTCTCCTTAGCGTAAGTCGTATAAGGGTACCAATATGGTGCTATCTTCTTTAGCCCTAGCGGCGTGTACGGTACAGGAGACTGTTCACCGCCGAGAGAGGTCGCTACTATGCAAGCAATAATGTGTTTGAATTGCTCTGCTACAGGAATCAGTGGGGGAGGTCGAACGACGCGAACACGTCCAATGATATTGGAAAATCCTGGACCAGCCACTGTTGCAGATTTGGCTCCTTTACCAACTGAAATATGTCGAAAGTTGAGTATAGATGAAGTCTGAAGCGAAGAGAATAAAATTTTGTATCGATCGGCTGTCTCCGAGGTCTACTATATTCTAAGTCCCTCTACATACCAACTATTACATCTAATCGACACTCTCGTTTGTATACTAACCTGAATATTCGTCAATCTCAGAGTCATCCTCATAATCGTCCTCGTCCTCATCTTCATACGGGCATATTCTCTTGTACCACTGGCTCTCATCGAGCATTTTACCGAAATTGCCTGTAATCCCATTCTCTCATCTGGACACCATACCTTTCACAAACCTCTTTGAGCTCCTCCATCGCTTCCTGCGAATAGTTCTTCCCTCCTCTCTCTGAAGCCTCAGCATAATGCAGCTCCACCTGCTTCAACCCGGACAGCCGCGGAATGATTGCTTTGAGAGCACGTACATGCTCGTCTCCACCAGCATGGAAGACCAGTTCTTCCAAAACCGGAAAGCTTTTCAGACTCTCCAGGTTGTAATCCAAAGGGTCCCTTACAGCGAACGCGTTGATGTTCACCTCTAACTTGCGTAGACTGGTCATCTTAGAGGCCAACGCGTCCGTCAGCAGCATCTTACCGAGATCATCCCCGGGATCACTCGGAAACAAGCTAAGATAACGAAGGGACGAACCCCATCTCTCCAGAGCCTTTTCTGCTTCCTCCCTCCCCAGTCTGTTCAACGAGAAGCGCAGATAATGAATTTCCTCCAGATTTGGAGCGATGAGAGAAAGAGTTCGGATGTGCATATAACTCCACCAATCCCGCCATCGGAAGACTTTGAATTCGGGACAGGTATTTTCTCGCGGGTAGAGGACAGAAAATCGGAGAGAGATGCGTTCGAGACGACTCTTTCTCGCATCTTGCATGAGTTCGATATGCTGGTCGTAGAATGGGTCGTTCTCGGGTAGCCCCTCATCCCACCAGTAACTATAGACGGATTCTTCTTCCTCTTGACCTGGTTCCCAAGTCAATCCATCAACAGCACTGGGGTATTCACCTGCAAAAACGAGGGATTGGAGTGCGGACATATGCTGTAGCATGTCCAAAAGTTTGTCGAAAGAAGCGAAAGCCTCACATTCCGTATCTCTAAAAGTATATCTATACCGAGAAATGAATGAAAAATTCGCGCGCTTGAAAGTGACAGAGTACACCACCTAAGGAGTCTCAAAGATTTGAGAAAGCGCAGTCCCTTGATAGCATCGTGAAAATCGGTCAAATAATATCCATTCCACCCGTCGATCTGTAATTTCTGTATCTTTGGACAAAGACGTAGTAATTTGACTTGATTCCCTGCTTCAGACTTGCTCAATTCGGTCGTAAAACGGACCTCGCGAACCATGAATGACAAGCGCAGATTCTTCTCTAGTAGATCACAGAGCTCTTTCAAGGCTTTTTCGTCGTCATATCCGGAACCCAAGTAAATAGCAGAGTAGAGAACGCGCTCTGCGGCAGCGTTCCAAGATTTACAGACGCGTAGAGCTGGAACGAGCAAATAAGGTGCGTGAAAAGAACCGGAGCTTAGCTGGTAGGGGCCAAAGCTTGCGAAGAAGAGAACGGTAAAAGTTCTCTCGAGAAGCTCTGGGGCTAACTCTGCAAAGCCCATCGTGTTACTTGTGGCGGTAAAGCAGGCGCAAGTAATGAGTATTATGGGCAACACCTGCAAAATTTGAGCTCCGCCCATGCTACCAAATTTGGAATCACCGCGTTCCCTTGAGTTCAGAGTATAAGTACTTTGGCGCTCCCTAGTGTGGGCTCAACGACACATCCTACATCTTCGTTTGCATGAGATAAAACGCTTAGAATTGTAATCTATTTGTGATAAACAGAAAAAAATATTCACAAGGTATGTTTCTGATGTACACTAAGAGATGATTCAAAAGAATTCAACATTTTTTGTTTATTACAGATGTTTCATTGAATTAAGCATATTCCGAGTAGTTTCGGGGTGCCAGGATGTGCAGGACGGTCCACCCTAGGGATCCCCGCGGACATAGTATATAGTGGTATATTCTCCTAAAAACAAAGGAAGGAAGGATGGAAGGTTACGCGGCGCTGCAAACATGCCTGGAACCTCAAAGGGCTCAGCCAGAAACACCAGTCACAAGTCTTAACAAAGTGGATTCATTGTATTTGGTGTTTTTGTCGAAGGGGTTTGACAGCTATTTCACTACTACATACATCTAATCGACACTGTCGTCTGTGTACTGATCTGAATATTCGTCGATCTCCTCAGAGTCGTCCTCGTAGTCGTCCTCATCCTCAGAGTCGTCCTGAACTTCATACAGGACTGTCCTCTTGTACCGCTGCCTCTCCTCGTCCAGGATTTTATCAAGCTCGCTCCTGAAATCCTTTTCTCTCATCTGGACACCATACCTTTCACAAACCTCTTTGAGCTCTTCCATCGCTTCGTACGAATATTTCTTGGCTTCTCTTGTTGAAGCGTTAGCATAATCCAGCTCCACCTGCTTCAACCCGGACAGCCGCGGAATAATTGCTTTGAGAGCACGTACATGCTCGTCTCCACCAGCATGGAAGACCAGTTCTTCCAAAACCGGAAAGCTTTTCAGACTCTCCAGGTTGTACTCCAAATGGCCCCTGACCGCGAACGCGTTGATGTTCACCTCCAACTTGCGTAGACTGGTCATCTTAGAGGCCAATGCGTCTGTCAACAGCATCTTATCGAGATCATCCCAGGGAGCACTCGGAAACAAGCCAAGATAGCGAAGGGACGAACCCCATCTCTCCAGAGCCTTTTCTGCTTCCTCCCTCCCCAGTTTGTTCAACGAGAAGCGCATATAATGAATTTCCTCCAAATTTGGAGCGATGAGAGAAAGAGTTCGGATGTGCATATATTCCCACCAATCCTGCCATCGGAAGACTCTGAATTCGGGACAGGTATTTTCTCGCGGGTAGAGGACAGAAAATCGGAGAGGGATACGTTCGAGACGGCGTTTGCTATCATCTTTCATGAGTTTGATACGCTGGTCGTAGAATCGGTCGTTCTCGGGTAGCCCCTCCTCATCCCACCAGTAACTATTAACGGATTCTTCTTCCTCTTCACCTGGTTCCCAAGTCAATCCATCAACAGCACCGGGGTGAGCATCTTCGAAAATGAGGGATTGGAGTGCGGACATGTGCTGTAGCATGTCCAAAAGTTTATCGAAAGAAGCGAAAGCGTCGCATTCCATATCTCTAAAAGTATATCTATACCGAGAAATGAATGAGAAATTTGCGAGCTTGAAAATGACAGAGTACACCACCTCACGAGTCTCAAAGACTTGAGAAACCGCAGTCCTTTAATAGCATCGTGAAAATCGGTCAGAAAGTATCCATTCCACCCGCCGATCTGTAATGTTTGTATCTTTGGACAAAGACGTAGCAATTTAACTTGATTCCTTGCTTCAGGCTTGCTCAATTTGGTCGTAAAATGGACCTCGCGAACTATGAATGACAAGCGCAGATTCTTCTCCAATAGATCACAGAGTTTTTTCAAGGCTTTTTCGTCGCCATCTCCGGAACCCAAGTAGATAGCAGAATAAAGAACGCGCTCTGCGGCAGCGTTCCAAGATTTACGGACGCGTAGAGCTGGAACGAGCAGATAAGGCGCGTGAAAAGAACGGCAGATCAGATCGATGGGATCAAAGCTTTCGAAGAAGAGAATGACAAAGATTTTCTCGAGAAGCTCTGGGGCTAGCTTCGCAGAGCCCATCGTGTTGCTTGTGGCGGAAGGAAGGAAGGGCGCAGGTTCAAGTAAAGCCCCGAGTCAAATTTCCAAAACTTGCACGAATTTGATTTTCAGCCTATAATACTTTCGCACACGCAGATACTGATTCAAGACTCATGAAGAAGATGAATACTTCATGGGATTATCCTCCTACTAAGTGATATTAAACACTGACCAATGTAGGCTGGTGGCAATTTTGTGAAGTATCTATCCCGCCACTAGGCAGTACAGTGACTCGTTAATCCATAAATCACGCCCTAGTGTCCTCTGCTGCCTTCCATATTTCCAAACCTCCTTCTCCTCCAATACCCACCACCCCTCTCTTCCAATCGACACTCAAAATCTTCTTTTTGCCTTCCCAAGCCTTGAAACTTGTCATAGCGGTTTTAGTGCTCCGCAAGTCCCATAGACGCGCTACTCCGTCGTAAGCACCAGTAAGAACCTGGTGCGCAGTAGACCCAGCAGCTATGCACGATGGAGTAGCAGCATGAGGGAGGGACCCTGAGGAAGTGTTGATGTTGGCAGCGGAGGTCGTACGTGTGTCATAAAGAGTGACCGTACGATCCGTAGACGCAGCTAGAACTGTATGACCATCCGAGCTTGAGACGATGTCTAGAAAGGGTTTCTCTGAAGCTGTCTACAAAAACATATCCTCCGTCAGATGCGACGATGTTAAAACAATGAGCACACATACTATCGTATGGGTACAGACACCGTTCTCTACGTCCCATATCCGCACTGTAGAATCAAACCCACAACTATACGCTGTGTTTTCGTGGCCTTCATTTCCAAAGATGACTCGGGATACTCTAGCCGTATGAGATTTTAACACCATCGTAGGCGCTTTGCGCTTTGGCTCTTCCGCCGAATCACCATTCAACTTGCGGCGTTTCTTGCGCTCCCCTTCATTCGCCGACGGCTCAGGTACTTCGTCGGATGATGGAACGGTAGTGTCCCATAGCCCTATGAGCGAGTCCCAAGACGATGTGAGCAGGTGCGAACCAGAAGAATTCGACGCGATGGATGAAACAGGTGCAGTGTGTAGAAAGAGCTTGGAGAGTGGTTTTGATATTGATTTCACAGCAGGGTCAGAGGAAAGTGATACGCGGGTCAACTGCGCCGTGAGGTCTTGGGAAGAAGTCGCGATTATATGAGAAGATTCGTCTGTAGAGTCGCTTGATTGAGCAGAAGGTACGACACATGCACCTGTGATCGGTGCGGAGTATACTTGTCTGCTAAAAGCCATTTTCTTGGAGTAGTCGAAGAAACGGATGTAACCGTCATATGATGCAGTGAGGAAATACCTGTGAATTGCGACGTCAAAAGGAGGTTGACAACGTATAGACAGTGCGTGAATCATACCCCGGAAGTGAGCAACTCACAGAAGAAACCCAATCTTCATGTGGTATATCTGACATTTTCTGAGGCGGCATGACCGACTCGATATATTCAATCTCCAAAGTCTCTTCCTATCACTTCGACGATGAGGATCGCGCATATAATGATCAAAACGTATAGGAAACATACTTCTCCAACGCCATTCTCAGTGCACCATTCTCCCAAGCTGGTCCTTAGTACCTCTCCTCTAACAAGGAAATCGAAAGGAATGGGCTTCGGCAAGGACAACGCCTTATTTACTAGCTGCGACAAGTGAAATCGTTTCCAGCTGGTCGGGATC
The DNA here is from genome assembly GCA_003987895.1 of Neonothopanus nambi. Classification (NCBI taxonomy): domain Eukaryota; kingdom Fungi; phylum Basidiomycota; class Agaricomycetes; order Agaricales; family Omphalotaceae; genus Neonothopanus; species Neonothopanus nambi. Next base: position 42,552 of record RCHF01000488.1, on the reverse strand, counting down.
ATGAATTTTTGAGTAGGCAGTGGGTAAGGCGTCTGAGTGGTAAAAATGATGGGACATGATGGTCCCGACGAGGACGTTGAAGCCATTTTTTGAGATGAACGACGAAAGCAATCGAATGAAGATGATCAAGGCGCGTTCTCAAGAAAAAAATTGGTGGCTAAGAAGTTGGTACGGTTTTGGAAAATTATTCCCAGCACGTGAGGACTGACGCGACGCGCGTTGACAGCGACAACTTCTCTGTTCAATTGACTACTCTCGCCAAGTACATTTGATGAGCATCTTTTTAGAGCCTAGCATAAGCCTTCAAATATCCTTCAGCGCCACCATACGTGTCACAAATCATCTTCAAGACAGCAATCATAATTTCTGTCCCCTGCTTGCTTCTGAAGTTTCGCGGTTAACATACATAGGAAGGCAGACTTTAGCCCCACTGTTGTCTGAGCATATTCGTCAGTAATTTGTTGATCGTCTACGCCAAGAAGTCCTTTCATGACAACGAGCACTTCTTATGCACTTCCGGTTCATTTGTGTCAAATTGATTCAAGCTTAAGTTAAATTATCTCTACTGCGACAACGGATCTTGAAGTACCGTATAGCCAGATTCATAAGGTGAGAGCCTCTTTTTCCGATACAGGTATTCTGACTTGAGATTCCACGCTTTCAATGTACCCGCCCGGAGACTCAACACCCATTACGCTCCCAGGCGGCGGAATCCTTCTCTTTCTCATTAAGATGAGATGGATCTCCGGATCGGTACCAAGCTATGAGCTTAACAGCCATGTCGGGAGCGCCAGTATTGTAGCCACCGACTGGACGAAGGTTGACAATACCTTCGGCTTGTACGGAGGTGGTGAAAGGATCGATATACATCTTACTCGTCTAAGAGCATGGTCTGAAAGGAAGATCAGTTCAGAGATGACTCGATTGACAAGACTTACCCTTGAGCTACGGTACCGTAAGCGCTCCTCTCGGCATCTCTGAGGAGCGAACGAGTCCTACGTACTCTTCTGCTGGGTACTATGCCGGAGACGAGGGGCGGCCCGCCATTTCCCTTCTCATAATCCGTATCCCAGGTTCTTGTTACTCGGAAGTGACATAGAGAGGATATACCCCATTACCTGAAACCGACCGAGCTGCGGCTCGAATCTACTCTGACTCCTGATACAATGGCTCGATGTTAGCCAAACTAATGAATATTGTGAACGTCAAGATGGCGACATTGTAAAACTTGCGCTTTGATCGATAATTTGGTCGTCTCCTAATGACATAACAAACCTCTCAATGAGCTAAAGTCATCCGAACACGAGAATTGAAATTGTTTGAGCAGTCGGAAAAAACAATCTTTTCTTTCGGAAGCCTGAAGTGATTGAGCACCGCGACGCTGGCCGCTTTACAAAATCTCCCCCGGGCTATGAGGTAAAGGAAAGACGGAGCATGAAGGTGCAGTTCCCCGATCCTAAAGTGCGACTTCGTGTCTTCATTGTCTGCCAAGGGGCGCCACAAGGCCGATGAGTACGAGCCCTAACAATAAGAGAGTAGTTCGGATTCGAGTCTTAGCCATGAAAAGCCCTGAGAATACCAAGTAGCGAGCGATAGAGCACAGCTTGTCCAGGATTCTGGGTGCTGAGTACCTAAATCGGTAGAAACTGCCAGTGCAAGGGCGCTCCAAGGCCTCGACTGAGAAAGCAATATGTATGTCATTCGGCTCAGATACTGAAGGTCATATTTACTTACTCAGATTCATGGTAAGTCGCAGTAGCGTTACACGATACCTTTTGTCTCGAATCGCGAATAGATCTGGGCAGCATATGGTGCATGATGATGTGGAACTCCCCGAGACCGTGTTGAAGGCTATACCTGTTGCGTATTCGAGGGTACATTGGACGGCATATGCTTACATATATGCGAGGGTATCAAAAGTACCGCGTCTCTAGATTACGATGATCTTCATGAGTAGATTTACATCAGAAAGAAAGGACGAACGCTTCAAATGGATGTAGAAGTGGGTGACACGACTCTACGAAGGCCTTTCATGCATTTATGGCTTGGAGTTCGGATATGAAGTCGAGATCTTGATATTACAGAGGTAATTAGTCGATTCTTTATAGGGTATGAGAGACAATGGTATGAGCTTGTACTTGAGCTTCACCTGAGAGAGCCTATGCGCGCGCACAGCCGCTTGAGATGGGTCTTACTTGACATTCTCACGCTAGTGGGAAATGCCGTTCTTACCGCCCGGCGCCTGACCGTCTTCACGGGCTCACATCGCTGTCTCTAAGCATCCACCATCATCCTCAGCCTAGATTGCGAATTCGCGAAGCTTTACTATTTGACCGCAATCGAATGCTACTGCAGTGAACTAGGCATATCCAGGCTAAGCTTCAGTCGTCCACCTCTTACCTAAATCCTCAGCAGAGAATTCGTTGACGCCCGGTCCAAGGTCGGCGCACGGGGCTGACACCAAACCTTTCTTAGCTCAAGTCTCAGGTCTCAGAATTTCTGGCGTATGTTCCGAGTGTGACAATGACATGATTCTGCTTGGGCACCGTTGCGGACGGAGTACTACTATCTAATTCAGTCCTCAGCCACTAGGGGCTGGTATACGCAGCTAGCATCCTCCGCTAACACGATGTATACGTACTATACGTACGTCGTGCCATGGGGCCTCCGAAATCGGGATCAGCACAACCGGTAGTATCGAATGTCCATGTCAACATTCCGATATCAAGATATCAAGTTACGACCTCCCGTTGACTAGGATCACTGGCCTTGCCCGCACTCGATAATTAATTTTTCGGCATAGCTTCCGTAGTCCAATCCATTTAGGACGTGATATCATGATGATCTCGGACCTGTAAAAACCTGAACAATACTATCATTCCCACTACTGGGCGGAGATGACATTAACTACTCGGGGCCACAAGGAAGCAAGCTCACGCTCCCGCACTTTTATCTATGGTCACGATTTGACAGTCCTGATCACAAAGCTCTTTCAAGTTTCGTTCGGGGGGAGTCCGACTTCAAGATCATGCCATAACGGGTACCTGTCTTTGTACAACTTTTCTCACAAATGTCGAGTTGGCTCGTGTACGAACGGCATTTGAGAGAGGACGCTGATCGTTCACCGGCTCCTTGAAATAACTTTGGACCTGAAGTTCTCGGAGTTGGGAGCGCCCCGTCCTTTCGTGACATCAAGCACGGAGAAGCCTTCTCATAGAATTCAATCTGTATCTGTGGCGGTGGAAATGCTCTACGAGGATATACTCTTCTCGCGGTAAGTATATGAAAACTCTACGTACTTATGCATGTAAGCCGCCGGATTTACAAGGAAATCTTCGCTCACCGCCCCTATTATAGATGGCCGATTGGTGGTTTTGCTAGCAATCTAAGTTTCACTAAGTCTCAAGGAGATGTTTTCTTTTATGACAAGCGAGTATGACACCGAGACTGGTTGACCCGATGCACTAAACCTCCGATAGAATGCTCAATGTAAGTGGCTGCTTATACTGTTCCATATGCAGCTTACTAGTACGAAGGCCCACAGGTACACAATATCTTAGTGTCGATCTCCTGCTGACAAGATGCTATTCCATGAATCACCGCATTATTCCCTATGTTATGCTAGCCAGATCGCCTTCCGAAGTTTCCGTATATGCGCGCTTTTCGATGTGGGTGCCTGGTATATATCTAGCGATATTTGAGGCTGGACGTTGTGGGGAGCCGACGATTGGTATGCTCCTCTACGGTCAAGGCAAGTTTCAAGTTTACGGGTATCGTTGCAAAGGAAGGAGTAGCAAATCACTAGAACTGGCTAGAAGAAACATATAAAAAGAAATGCAAAATCGGGGATAGATTCTTAGTGCTTTTGAAGGAGCAAAATTCGCCAATGTTTCTTGTTGTTTGACAGCTCCATGACTGGCATCGCTCTCTTTACCTCACTCGCCCACCTGAGATTCCTCTCCGGCTCGAATGTCCACTTAAGATGATCTAACCGGGAACTATTCCTTTCGTATAAATCAAGCGTAGCCACAAGCAAACTCAAGATACAACTCTTTTGAACCGTCAATCATGGGCAACTCCCAGTCAAGCAATCTGACTTCAACAAATCCCCGTACAATTAGGCGGCAAGGCTCTGCATTATTCTTATCCAGAATTAGTCTAGGATGTGCCTCTGCAACCTCCTCTGTTTTCGCTTCGGACGAAACGCACGAATCCTCCGAGTTCGATATCGATCTAGTGCACGAAAAAGAGAAACCAAGATACAGCGATGAACCTCATCAACCTTCCCAATCAGTACATTTAGCGTATGGACCTGCGAGCAATGGCGTGTCGACAGATGCTGCTCTGGCATATCATGACTTCCTCTGCGAATTTCCTCGTGCGTTTGATGGCTTGCCACTTCACGCCCAACTACTCGTTTCTGACCTTGTTCCAGAGTATCGCCTAACATGGATACTCGATACGCTCCGTCGAAGCGACTATGGACGTCTGGAGCGCCTCGGGGAGACTTACGTCGACTACATGGGCGGCTCGTTGTATCCTGAAAGTCTCATCCGAGTACATACCGACTTCCTCAGCCACAGCGTCCTTGGCAATACCCACTCCGTCAGCAACAGGTAAGCGTATTCCGCGGCGATTTCATGCTTTCTGACATCTTTCGATAGCTCTCAGCTTTCTCTGAAATACGCCGAAGAAGCTCGAGCTGCTATTCTAGCGTTCTTCAAAGCTTCACCCGAGTACACTGTCGTCTTTACTCCAAATGCCACTGCTGCTCTCAAACTTGTCGGAGAATCGTTTCCTTTCACGAACAACAGCAGTTATATCCTTGGCGCAGACTCTCATAACAGTGTTCACGGTATACGTGAATTTGCGACCCACAGAAATGGCCGTGTATGCTATATTCCGTCCACAAATCACGGAGGCTTTGATTTGTCTGAAGCGAAGGTAAAACATACTCGTATATGCGCTCCAAAATGTCGTTTTCTCACCTGTTTCGGCATATAGACAGTCTTATTGCGTAACCGTCCCCGATCGAAGGATCTCACTCCTAGCCTCTTCGCACTTACCGGGCAGTCTAATATCACAAACTCCAAGAACCCTCTTTCCATCATCGACTATGCGAATTCCCTAGGCTTCTACACCCTGTTGGATGCTGCTGCTCTTGCCCCTACTTCCTCCCTATCCCTTTCAGATATTTCTGTGGATGCGATGGCGATATCTTTTTACAAAATGTTTGGGTTTCCTACCGGTGTGGGAGCACTGGTCGTGAAGAAATCCTTTTTAGTTCAGTTGAAACGTCCATGGTTTGCTGGAGGAACCGTGGATGTTGTTCAGGTGCCAGGCAATATCGTTACTCGATCCTCCGAGCTCCATGAGCAGTTTGAGGTCAGTACGTCCGTGGATATCTGTCTGACTAGCACATTTTAACATCGAGCCCCGAGCAGGATGGTACGATCAATTATCTGACGCTGCCTGCTGTGACAGACGGTTTGCGTTTCCTTTCCGCATATCTGCCCTTTCTTCCCCTCCGACTCTCCTGCCTCGTCCAGTATCTAACGGCGTCGCTGTCATGTCTGAGGCATGCATCTACGGGAATACCTGTTGCGCGAATATTATCCCGGGTGCCGACGAAGCGAATACATTCCGTCGGGGAACAGTCCGATGCCGGCTCAACAATATCTCTGATATTCTTCTTTGTAAGTACACAGCCCGTCCGTTCCCGGACTTATCTTTCAAGCGCTGAGTTTCGTCTCTTCGCATTTGGTCTAGCCTTCAGGAGAGTTGATACCTAATTCCTTCATTGAATATTCTGCGTCAAGGAGCAACATATCACTGCGTACGGGTTGTATGTGCAACCCCGGCGGAGCTGCGGCGATCCTCGGGATACAAGAAGATATGAAACAGCTTTATCCCGGCGTCACACTCAAGGACTTCGAACATTTCGTCGGTCGGGAACTGGGAGTTGTACGGGTGAGTCTGGGACTGGGAAGTAACTTCCAGGACGCATGGAACATATTGAGGTTTGCGGGCAGACTAGCCGATGAGAGGGAGAGGGAATCAATGTGGCAGGAGTGGATAATGGCAAGACAAAACAAAATCGACACCGCTGCCGGAGAAGGAGTACTAGTAAGCATCGGCCAGGCAATCTAAGTATGAGTTTGCTTTGGTCTGTTCTTCCGTTTCTCTTCATCGCATCTTTCTGTATTATTACTCTTTCACTTTCGTCACTCTTCAGCGTACCTCATGTGGATGAAACATGCTACTCACGGATGGATGGAGGAATACTGTTCGCTCCGAAAATGTCACGGACCACACCTTTTCGTAACCCTTTACACTTACATATTCATTTCGCAAGCCCCACGCAAAACCGCTTTGTTTATTCTGTCATTTGTATATATGCACCATGTATTCACCATTAATCAGCCTTCAAGGTTCCTTTTAGTTGAACAATTCTATGTACTTGTCACTTCTCTAGTCAAAATACAGTTCAGAGTCCCTGTAAAGCATAACTTGGAATTCCTCGGAATGAGCTTACCAGATTGATAATGATCTTGCGGAAATGAACTTCAGAATCTTTCGAGGGCATATTGCCATTGCGTGCTAGGACTAGGAGATGATTGACTAGACAGCTCTCGGTTCCGTATGTATATACTTAAATATGCATTTATACTGTTTGACACGACACTGTAGCGCGGCCCCGCGCGGCAGCTCGGAGAATTCAAGCTGTCAGAACGTGAATTAGGCCACCTGGGAGGATAGTAGGAACTCAGCGTGCAAAGAAATAACATGGATATATGAGCTAGGAAATAAAGGTAAGTAACATCGGCTACTCGGTCGATTGAGTCTGCTGCTGCTATCCTTGCATCTCAAATACGATACCAGAACACAATCATCAATCTCTTGACACGCAGCTAACACTCAGCGGCAATTGAGAACCCTTGTCAAGTTCACCTTCGACCGTTGGAACCATGACCAAGCAAGCTTCTCGTCGGATCTTCTCCAGCGCGGGAGTAGCAGAGAACTCGAAGTTGCGAATAAGCGATACCATGAAGGCTTGCAATTCGACGACTCTGCATTCGTTGAAGTTGTCAGGTGGTCTAAGCCCTTTTAGAAGAGAAATTCAGACGTACGCGAATCTCCAGCCAATACACGAACGAATGCCGGCTGAGAAAGTGGCTCTGTAGAAGTGCAATAAGTCGTGAATATGTAAAAAAATCATATGGGCACCCACAGATTTGCATAGACACCTAGGGAGACACCCTTCTTTACGTGACCGGGAGTTAGCCAGCGGTCAGGATTGAAAGTATGCGCATCATCGCCGAAAATCTCTTTGTTCCTGATCAACATCCCCCATTTCGGCCAAATTAGAAGATGCCATAACATTGAGAGTAGGTAAGTGAAATACGTCAACATACCTATTGTAAGCAGGCATCGAAGCAATTATCTTCGTTCCTTTCGGTAAAGGCAGTTCGTTGATCACTTCTCCTGTCGTTGTCGTAATAGGTTTCGAAAGCGGCAGAATATCGTCTTCGATAGCTTCTCGGAAAAGGTGAATGGCTACTGGGTGGTAGCGAAGAACTTCCTGTAAAAAAGCTGTAAAGATAGGACCATTTCCACTAAATATAGTGCCCACCTTGATCACAGCATTCAAGAACCGCATCCCTTCAAGGTCTCTCATAGTAAATTCGGTGTCACCGCGCGCAAGTATATCCTGTTCAGCTTCACGAATTTCATCTCGGAGCCTGGTTTGCAAGCTCGGGTTCCGTGTGAGTTCATAAAGAGCCCAACTCATGGTGTTGGATGTCGTTTCATGACCAGCCAAGATCAACACTCTATAGCCAGAAGTGAGATCGTTTAACCAGCGGGTATCCTAACTCGGGCATACCTCATTTGGGCAAACAATTCCGTTTCATTGAGTCTACCCTTTGGATTCTCGCCGGCGTTGGCTTTGACTATTAAAAATTCGTTATATCTGACTTTCTGTAGAAGTATCAGGGAGTACCGACCTAAAAGGCTCATGATATCTTTATTCTCTTTCCCATCGAGCAATGCTTGCGACTTCATAGCCACAAGATTCTTTGCTACCTGATCAGCCTTCTGGCTGACACGTCGAAGGGCTGCAAGACGAGATAATGGAGCGTAATCACTGAAGGCCTCAAGAAGAGGGACAGGCAAGTACTGCGCCAATTCCAAGAATAGCAAGGCAGTGCTGGATGGAGCGCCGAATGCATTGGTCCTGTACAAGACAATTAACACGAAAGAATTTGTAAAACAAAAAAGTAGAGGACATCATGTTCTGGTAAAATTTGCCCAGTTCAGTGGCATCGTCGTCTAATGCTCCAAAACGATAATCGAATGCAGCTATAAATAATGACGAATGTTCAGTGACTGTGACAACACTCTTAAAGTACTATGAGTATACAACCTTGACCAATTGCCTCCAAGGTGGCACGGGACGTCCATTCCGGAATATTGAAGACGTGGCGTTGCTCAGTAGACGCGGAGATAACGTCCCGCCATCGCGAAGCCATCTGTGCAAAACAACCGTGAGTGCGATAAGAAGCAAGAAAACTAAATTAACATACCATTTCCGCGCAGGAAAAAAACAGTGGGAGAAAGTTCTTGGCTTCGGGCATCCCGAATCCTGGAAGCATGACTTTTCTTTGCCTCTTATGTACATCCCCTGTGACATATGAGACCAGTTTATTCGCAGAAATCATACGCAGCACCCGATCGAACCTACCGTCTGCCCATAGGAGTCCTCTCCCCGACGAGAGTCTGCTAATCTCTCGACGTTCTTGATACTTACGCCACCGATAACCGGATGTTTGAAGGATGTGTTGCAAGGCCTTTGGGTCCGTGATCATCAGTCGATCGAGCTGAAAGTGAAATATTCAGTATGTGAAGCTCTCAATATGTTAGGAAACGAACCCCAAGGGGTGCCTTGAAACGGATGACATTACCGTACGTCTCTTGCCACTTGAACTCGGTCTGTTGACAGCATTCACATGTAGCTCTTGTAGTAGAAGATCAAGTAGAACTCACCAAGCCTGCTTGATTCTGCATTAGTTCACCCAAATTTCCTGATATGCTCTTCAGCGCACGTCTTGATTGCAGAATGGAAAGGTCTTTACCTAGTACGAAGGAGCGGGAGCTCGGTCCAGGGATACTGGAAACGATGCAACGTTTTGCGCGCTTGTAGACACCATAGACGACAAGAGCTATACTGAAGAGCAAGGCATATGAGGTGTTCATCATTGCGAGAACAAAGAGATCTTATCCCAACTCAAGCCTGAATGACGTTGCATTTTATAGGAATCTCGCATTCATAGGAAGCATAGTAGTAATAGGAGATTATGAGCCGATAGCACAGAATTCACGTTCTCACCGTGTAATAGGTTCTATTGCATGAGTGATTGCCGGGAAGAAAGAATTTCGGTTATATGTACGGATTGTTTCCAAAGATGCGGAGACTGAAAGTCAAAACGATTTTGTCTGTTTGGTTCCTTTCTTTTTAAGGTGTTAATATCACCTATTGTCATTCGTGTTTGTCGTTGACGCTGAGGTCAACAGCCGCGTTCGAACGCATCCTCAACTTCGTGGGTCGGACTGCGTGTCTTCTGATTCCCTAAAAGGAAGTGTCTCGTGAGGTAAGTAGAGGAAGATTTCGTGGCTATGGTTAGCAAAAGCAGTAGATCAGGCCTTAGGACTCGTACATATGACTTACCAAACCCCCTCTGAGCTTGAGCATGTATCAGCGTATCCGAATCAACCCTGCTGTTCGTTCCGAGGATTTATCAGACTTTCTGATGCAGAATTCCGTCTGTCAGTGACTGAACTTAACTTCTTACTGGCTTGTCGCGGAGAACTGACCAAATATAGGTGACCGATTGCTACAGACCGGGAACTTGTGGCGGAACTGTAGGAACACGAAGATCTGCATTGACATAGACGCCGGTGCTACTAAGTAGCTATGACGGCCATGCACAATCCAACGTGGAAGGCGTTGACCGGAAAGCATTATCGTCCGATAGAGAGAATCTGAAATACAGCGGAAGCATTTTGAACACCTTCCGAACTTCGAAGGTTAGCTGACTCGGAGCAACAGCCCGGCGTTTATCTTGTTAAATAACGTCAAGTGGGGTTGAAATTCGTAAATGAAGGCTAGACTCGTCGATTGAGCGCCAAGTACGGATGAAAATAAGTAGTCGAGAGTAATCGGATACCCCGTGCGCGTGAAGACCCGCATATTTGATTGTGGGAGATGATCAATAGCTTCAAACAGTCAGGGACCGCTATGAGCAGGGGACACAAGATAGGGCAGGATGCCTCGACGCAAGAATGGCCTTTACAAGGAGGAAAACTCTCTTCTCAACTTCGACTTTGACTGCGCGTATCAAAGTTCCCGCCGGTTTCGATTCGATCCCGCGGACAAAGGTCTTAGAAGCCACTGGCGTTTCAAAGACTGCTCCATAGCTTACAACCAATTAGATGGCCTGTCGAGCGAGAAGGTCAGTGCCAGCATGAATACAACTGCGCCAGCGCACCGGGTTCTGGCATGGTCCAGTGACATTGCGGAATAGGTAACTTCAGTGTACACCACTTATCATCGACCTTTTCGGACTGATGGTCTTCACCGAACTTCCTCGTTCGTACCGGCAACTTTTTGAAGCAAATAGTACACCTTCAACAGCGACGCAGACTCTAGAACGAGTTGGTTCGCGTGACGAGAGGGAAATTTCGATAATTGCTTTCGAAAACGAGCTTCATAGAGGAGTTTGGTGACCGCATTCCCGTACCTTCCGTTGTGAGAGAATCGTGCTCAAGTAGAGAAAGGTACAAGATGATGGTGTTCCCTCGTGCTCCTCTTCGCCAAAGAACCCAGGAAGTCCCATCGACGGTTTCCGGTGATATAGCAATCTTGAAGTGTGCTATCCGAAGTTACTTGCAGGATGAAACTCAGTTCAAGAGATGAGTGTAATAAAAAACGCGTATTCATTCAGTCGAGCGCTGAAAGAAATTGCATAGAGATTAATGAAATGGAAGTCAGCCACTAGAAAGACGCGTAGAGAATTGCAGGCGCCAAGAGCTCGTGGCATGATGAGCGCACGGACCATCTGTTTCTCCTCCTCTCTATCATCGAAAGTACGCTGAATTTGGGCTTTTCGCTGCCTTTCGTAGCTGAAAGTACCTATTTGAGCTACCTTCATGCGCGTGTTGACGGCGTTCAGTTAGCGACACTCTTCACTCGTCTGCTTCTTCGAGAAAAGCAATTTTTTCTCTTTTCTCTTTTTCTTTTTTTTCGGACCACCTAGTACTAAGATGATGCAATCGCCGCTGGCACCGCGAGTATAGCGGTAAAAACGGCTTTATGAGAAGCTATAAGTTCCTTATCCACTACGTTGGCGTATAGTGTACGCTGTCAAGTATGTATTTTCATTCAGTCTCAGTCATTCCGCGATTCTCATAATACTTTTGCTAACAGTAAATAGGCGCGTCCGATGTGATCCAAATTCTTGCTCTGCATCACAGTGAAGACCTTTTACAAGGCGTGCATATCGAATTCTGACCTGGGAGTGCGAAACCTCTCCTTCATAGCAGAGAACAGCATCAATGCCGGAATGCATACTTTCCCACCAGTAGGAAAGGGATGCGTTCCCCTCCCTTCAACTCAGCCAGCTAACGGATCTGTCATCATTTTATGGGTCACCACAAGTGAAGAAAGCCTGGTCCCGCCTGGACGCTCGTTGGCATCTTTGCGCTACATTGGAAGCGGATCATTAAACGCCGGAGAGACGCGGAAAATTTTGGTTCACAGGTTTCTTACTTCCACCTCCTCCATGTAGCAGCGGGTTTCGTATCAGTGGGTTTCAAACGCGTGAGTGTTTACAAGTACTCTCATCGCCGATCATTACTTACGTTCAAGATCTAGAGAATGCCAGGGCTCAGTCCATCAAACAATTGAATACTGTACAACCTAGAGCGGCTACGGCGCTACGCACCTCTACGAGCACAAGGATAACACCACACGCGTTCTCAAGAAGACAGGGTCCTCTATTGAAAAGGTCTCATCAAATCAATAGTTGAAGGACATGTTGCCAATTGGCGCGCATGATGTGGCTTTCCTTACCCCAATTCTGCCCGCACTGAGGATGATCTTACGTTGTTGTTGACGCCATACATATGGTGTGGATCTTTCTATGGTCTTTCTGGCCAGGCAGTGTGATTAATGCTTTCCATGTCTGTTCCGTGAATACTTTGATAGACCTGCGTCGTTGTGTTGGATGGACTTCCTTCTATAGTGCCCCGACCATTTTCTCCGACTCGGACATACCATGTATGTGACTTCCTTGATACTGAACTGCGACAACAGAACACCGTACAGGTCGATGCCAGCATCGCACTAGCTCTTGTATTGAATATAACATATGGACATGCTCTTCTAACTTAACAATAGTAATAATAGTAATAATCGAATTATTTTGTAAGTGTATGTACTTATATCGATGCAATGAGGTATATTTAATTTAGTGTGTTACGAGCGTCCGCAAAGCAGCCTTTGCCATGAATGAATTTTAAAAGAGAGTTGGTTGGGTTGATCACTGATATACATACACTCATCCTACACGCCCTATCGAATCCGAGACAAAGTAAAATCGCTGGTGGAGTCAGGACTCAACGACGAGTGAAAGTCAATCGTGATGCTTCTGATCTTGTGTTCCCAGCATATGCCATATCTGAAGTTGCAAAAAGGACATTCGAATTGTCAGAATGGAGAGAGAGGGATGGTAACCAAGGGAAAACATACTGATCGGTGATGTGAAATTGTGAACCATGGGGTTCAAGGACGATCCTCTCATACTGAAGTTGTGCCTTGATAAGTTCGCCTCTGATAGAACTCCGATGCCTCCAAGCACGATCTGGCTTCCTCTCATACGATTTGGTCTGATGGGTGGCAGATGTGACAGGTTATCAGGCATCGAGTCGTATTCCTCTGAAGCCCATTTGTTGTCCTCTGTAAGTGGCGTAAGTTGTGACATCTCGTAAGGAGTTCCTTCGTGGTCATGACTGGGAACCGAGTGGTGTGTATGTACTGAAGACGTCTCAAGGAGGTGCGACGGAGCCGGTGTGTTCGTATTCAGCATCATTGACTGCTCTGTTCGGCTGTTACGTGTCTCAAAGCCGGTGCTGAGATTTGCACTACGTTGCCAGACCTTGCTCCGAGCGTCGCGAGCAGCCATCTCGCCTTCAATCGACCGGGGGAAGAATATCTGCGAAACAAACAGTTAAGAGACTAGGCAGTCTATATTTATCGCGCCACTTACTACCAGCGTGATACCGGAGGAAACAACACAGCCAATTGCGGCGATGAAGGTCAAGATATCTACAAACAAGTGAGTGCCCGTACGAAATATGAGCTGAGCTCAACTTACCTGTCCAGAAACCTTTTTCGTTAATTGTACTATGCGTGCTAACACCATCAGCTCCCAGGACCATAAGGGGAAGCGTGAATAGTAGACGGAAGAATACGCGGATGACCTAGGATGAAGTCGTGTAAGACGAATGTTTCCGGCAGAGTAAAGATTTCAACATACATTGAGCTCGTGAAATTTGGTCAGTCTGATGACTGCCTCCTGGTCGACACTTTCTTTTCTCTAAAATACAATTTATGAATAGTGCTATACTTGATGGAGTAGGAGAACCTACCAATCTTCTCAGGAAAGCGGGGAAAGTCCACCTTTATCAGAAAGTAAGAGATGCGATCAATATCGAACTAAGGAACAACGCACAGAATAGGCAGGAACCAAAGAGTGAGAGACAAACTCCCTAAGCTACCAGCCAAGAAGATATATGCCTCTGACTGGATATCACATGACGGACCCTTAGTCAATTGAATTCTGAGAAGCAAAGAGGGAGCAAAGAGCCTACCTTAAGAGGATCGGAACGAGTGAATATCGAAACGAGAGGCATATAGCTGACTGCCACGAGGGAGCCTACAGCCCAAGTTTTGAAGTACAGGCTCCTGAACCAGTCCTGCTGCGCTGACCCTGCGTTCACCAGGAAAAGCCAGAAGCAGAGCTCTGGACGTCTCTTAAGTTGCTGATGATGATGGGGAGGGAGTTCATCATACCTTCCAAATGGGTGACCCTGCGTAATATGATGAACAAAATGTGATAGAAACTCAGAAGAATGGTGCTTACATCTCCAAGCCCCATGCTATCGCGAACATCAGGTCCAGAGGGAAGATGGCACGCTGGTGAAACGCCGCCCACTCCTGATATGGTTTAGGGACAACTGAAGAATGCGAGTTCATGACGCGGAACAGATAAGCCATCGCAGATGTCACGTACTACCATAGAACGGTAAATCTACGTAGCCCTCTAGATACTTGATGGCAGAGAACCCCACCGCATATCCTATTATCAAGGGTACGCTCAATAAATATGAGTACTAGACATCAACGGTGAGCGGAGGTATTTGGTCAATCCACTGGAAAGACTCACAGTCATGATCCTCTTAAAAGCCCCCGAATATGGCCCATGATTCCATCTATCACCGTCAATGAATACAGGAGAATAGCTTCGTAGGTCGAGTCGAGACATACTTCAGGCACTTGAATCTGTCAAACGACCAAAGATGGTACAAAAGAAATCCGCCCAGCTAACATAAGTTGGTAGTGAGTACCATGGCTGCTAGAGAAACAAGAAAAGCGCCTACCGCGCTCGATAGTATTGCCCATGCTAAGTAACTTTGAGGAGACGTATGACACATAATTCGACGTTAGAGCAAAAGAGTGAAGAAGGAAAGAGCTCGATCCGGCGAGGGTAAATCGAGAGTGACCAGTGACCACTTATGACACTTATGACAGGCCTCCCGGCGAACCAGACTGAGATTGAAAGTAAGAGAAAACACTTCGGGAAGCGGGTCTATATTTATGAGGGTCCGCATGACGAATTCAAATCGAATGTGTTTGATTGATTGTCTGAAAACTAGATCAAAAATCAAAACAGAATTGAGCATTTGACTTGGCCCATTGGAACTGCCGGCTGAGCCCTGCTGAGCGGGGGAAATGGATGCTGTGGCTGGGCAACCATATGGCGTCCGAAATCACGAAAGTAATTGCCCTTTCATCTTGTCCGATTACTATACTTGCCTAAGGCCTAAGCATCCCGAGCTGCGGGATTATGATTGTTCCTTGAAGGCGTATAGTCTCGCTGTTTCAATACAAGAAATTCGAAGTAGGACTCGCTGGAGGCGGAGTGAGTGGGAGATAGATTATGCCCGCTACCGGTGAGGGGATAGCACAACACTAACAAACAAACATCCCGCTTGTCCACTGTCTTAATTTTTAATCGGTATGAGCACACCCACAAGTGAAGAAAAAGACGATATTCTTCTGGCATGCAGATACGGTGACCTGGAAGATGTGCAAGAATTCGTCAAAAGATTTGGCCCCGAGTCGTTGTCAGAAATTCGAGATGAAAATGGAAATTCAGTGCTTCATATGATATGTGGAAACGGGCACGCTGGTCAGCTCTACATTTCTGATGTATGTGGATTAGTATGATAGAAGTTCAACAAGATTTGTTTAGATCTCCTTGATTTCCTGCTACCAGTAACGCCACCTTCCCTTCTATCTGCGCAGAACAATGCAGGATCCACAGCTTTACACTGGGCGGCCCTCAACTCACATCTATCCATCGCTCAAAAACTAATTCAGTTTCCCTCGGGGCCTGGTGTTAATCTGATTGACATAAAAAACAATGTTGGTCACTCCCCGCTCGCAGAGGCTGAATTCGCCGGCTGGGAAGAGGGTGCGAAGTGGTTAGCAGAAGTGATGAACTTAGACACGGATCAAGGGATAACAGAGGAAGACAGTGCTGAGATGGTAGAGGACTCGGACACTATCGATCCCGAACAAGATATACAGGTGGAGATTGAAGATGCCGATGGTCAAATAGCAAAGATGACCATTGGTAGTAAAGGGAATGTGTCGGGATCAGGCTAGTTCAAGATGTACGTCATATGTGTTGCTTGATTGCGCGCTAGATTATCGTATATTCTTAGTACCGAGAGCACAGCACGCTCATCGGCAACGATTCATCTCGCCCCGCTTCGGATCGTGTCATCTAAGCACAAATATCGTTAGTTTCTGTTCAATTCCATCTGCTTGAACTCGTAAGTGGTTATGATGAGCATGGAGCATAGATAATGTCTAACTCATGCTATAAGTGCTTCTGGTGAGAATGCTCCGTGACGATCCACAGAACATTTTGACATCTTGCTCCGTTTTTCCAGTAGACATCAATCCCGGGCCATCATGATACAGGAACCTGGAGAATGGCGCAACTGTCCATCGCTTGCAGTATACATACAGGATTTGAAAATAGTGGCGCATATTAATATGCAGGTACGGGAATACGAGACCACAAAGCTAAAATTATCGTATGGATGAAACAGGGCGACAATCTAAGTACGAAATTTCAACGGGCGAGATGCTATTCTCAGAGAGTCTCCCGGTCTACTTCCAGGCTTGTGAACGATCTACGTCTGTATTCCATCACATCTGTTGAGCCAACCCGACGGTTAAACTCGCTAGCGATCCTCTGCATATGCATGCGCCGCATCACTTATAACACGCGTTGACTAGGGATGGACTGAATTGAGGATGACAGAATCACGCTTGAAGGGACCATGCTTTTTCATTTTCTTTCAGACAAGCTGCTCACGAACAGTGACTTTCTGATAGCTCTGATGACGTTCTTCAGTACGTCGTAACTCTGGGCAAAGCGCCAATCTAAATGAACAATTTCAGCTATTATACAAAGCTAGGCGATTCGTTGGAGCTGATACTCCGGGACACCTTATATTTCCCTTTCCCTCACCGCGACCACTAGCATTTGATGGCCATCGTGTAGCCTGTCAACTGCTGGAATGACGAACTTATCCTAGATAACACCCACCCCTACACACCCTCATACTCATCTTGTATCCACACGACGATCTTTACAGCCACTTTTCCAGGCCGCCACGTTGAAACTGACATACAACCCAGATACGAACTCGCGTCCCAGACGCCAATCAAGCCCACGCAGTCGACGAAGTTTAGCAGGAAGCCATGATGATCAACCATGATGATCAATATGCGGTCAACGTCAATAACGTCAAGAGTATATAGACAGTATGCACATTACACTAAGAAGTCGACTAGTCAGTACCGCAGCACTCGAGTCTAGCCAAATCGTCAGTAAAATGAATTCCATTCCACTGATATGCGGTATTCTTGACATGCAGCATTATTGAGAATGTACACAAGTCACTTTGCTGCCCTGCATGAGACGGATACAATTTTTCTCAGAACTAGGCCGGGTGTTGAGCTTGATATGCACTTATGTATATGCCTTGACAGATCATCAAATACTATAGGTCGGTCAAAGCGTATATTCCGCGATCACGTTACCGTGTGGTTTCACGCGTCGATCCGGGCGCAGCTGCGCGCCTACCGCGAGCCATACTGGCCTTTTCTACTTCTTTATTACACTTTCAACTTACACCTTCCATCTATAAAGCACCAGAGACGGCTCATTGTGAAGGAGCTAGGTCAGATCAAGGTATCAAGCGTGCTATGTTTTTAACAGCAACCTTACAGCCAGTTGGCAGCTTGAAACAGGTGCTGGATGTTCCATTTCTTTTTTCATTTGCGAATCTGACGATGAAGCAGCACTCGATGCCGGAACTTCCTCTGCATCTAGCCACGCTGACACTTGTATACATATCCTGATACCCAAGTGGAACCTCCCGTTGTCACGATGGAAACACACTGCAAGCCTGAAGGAGCCAGTGTTACTCTAGAAATCGTACACACCCGCATAAATCCATTGTCAAAGGCATACTCGACAAGCTTCTCGGAGATCTGAAATCCTCCTCGCTAGTATATAAAGGGGCGTAAGTGCTAACTCCTTCCTTGGAGACTCTTTCGCAGCACCCTTCTCGGTTCTTGATGGTCTTGGAATGCCATGCTCGTGCTTCCACAGTGAATACTGGTGTCTAGTACTCCCCATGGCTACTGGTCACACCTGAGGCCTGAATCTTTGTTTCTTCATCATGCACCTCGTGCCAAAACTCCCGACTCTTAGGAAAGCTCTGCGACTACACGGTCAGATGCTTGGTAAGTAAAGTCGCATCCATACTTCTCGGAAAAGCGGTTAAAATCTGCTTCCATACCTCTTCCGATTCGGATTTCCCCTTGGATTAATTAAAGTAAGTAGCGTTATTGATCAAGGCGTCCTCAATGGGCACAGTTTAAATGACATGCACGCTCATGACCTCTACAACCTGCATCTTTTTGTGACGCCGTTATACAGCCTCGAGGATGTCAATCTGCGTCCATTTCTTTCAGCTTCAGACAAAGAGCCATTCTACATACTATGAGTGGCTCTCAGAGTCTCTTGCCCTGAAGAAATCGACACTCGGCAGCGAGCAGCTCCATGGACCATGATCAGCAACAACTTGAATATTGCATTTCAATTCAAACTCGCTCACCTGCTATGCACAGCGCTACTTACTTACGCCCCTGAGGCTGCCGTGTACGGTACTGCCTCAAAGCTCCTCAGAGTCCTGGCTAGTCCTGGCCGCCGAGCGGCCCGGGAACCTGTGCCCGGGAATGGTATTACAAAGATGTCGCTTCAATCGAGGCCGCTGGAAACAGGAAAATTTGTCGGCTCTGTACCTCTTAGCACAAGCGAGCTCTGCGCGACTTGTTTCGAAGTCAATCATTTGTCTCAGCTCATCGTTTGGCAGCCAAGCCCTCTGAGAGGATGGCACTGAATGGCACTACGTAAGTAGCGACGGCAATCTTGGAAGACTCCGCGACAAGTCAGCACACAGCCAATCACCTCAGTCGGAACGAAAGGCTGCTGATGAGCCAACACACTGGACAGCCTTAAACCTTGAACGAACGACAGACGAGACCTTTTTATCTGCTTGCTTTCTTCATCACTTCTTCACACTACGAGCCTCGTATGGCTGTAAGAACACAGGCGTCTAGTTCCTCGTTGGCAAAATATGCCAGTGCAAAGTCGCCTGGCGTAGACCTCTATAACGGCAGCACGTCGAGGGAGTTTTGTAACTCGTTTTGGGGTGTTGGGGATGCTGGGGTCAATATCCTCCTAGCTAGGATGAGAGGGGCTGCACGTACGACGGACAATCTGAGGAACTTTTGGAAGGAAAGGTATGTACTGCTGCCATTCATCTAACCTATACACAAAGTGACACATCATCGTATAATCTGATCAGGTCGGCCATTGAGGAAGAGTACGCTAGAAAACTTCACCAGCTGTCTCAGATGGTAGTAGGGAAGGATGAGATCGGGTAAATCTTCATTTCATCTTCGTTGTCGATTGGGTGGCTCATCGTGCTCAGTGAACTTCGTAATGCTCTTGATACACTTCAACTCGAAACTGAGAAACAAGCCAATACACATCTCCAGCTTGCTTCTCAGATACGTTCAGAGATGGAAGACCCCACTACAGCTTTGCTGAACAGGCAAATCGAGCATCGTCGAACGTTCCAGGCACCCGTGGAAAAGAAATTCAAAGCCAAGCTCTCACAAGAATCGTATGTCGTTAAAGCGCGCGAGAAGTACATAGGGGATTGTACGCGGATTGCATTATACAGTCAGCAGATCGAGAATCCGGCACCTGGTACTGATGTGGAGAAGATTCGCCCAAAGTTGAAGAGGGCAGAACAGACGGTGGCTGCGAACGAAAAGGATTACGCCAATTTCTGCAAAACCTTGGCGGAAATGTTACCGGGATGGGAAGAGGATTGGAAGACCTTTTGTGATTCGTGTCAGGACTTGGAGGAAGAGCGGTTAGATTTCATGAAAGATAACGTCTGGGCCTATGCGAATGCAGTCTCTACTGTCTGTGTCGTTGATGACGAGGTGGGTGTTTTGAGATTTCTTCTTGGCAGGAATAAATTGAATTCACTGATTCCGCATAGTCTTGCGAGACAATTCGTACTGTCCTTGATCAGCTGGAGACCGAACGCGATATGGAGAACTTTGTACAGGAGTACGGTACAGGGAATTCTATACCTGACCCTCCCGAATTTACTCCGTATTCGGGCCCCCAGGACGCTTCGGCCTCTTCTACCTCTTTATCCGGGAGTGTACCCCCACTGTCTACGTCCACTCGTCCTGCACGTTTCGCACGCAAAACTGGAAGACCAGCTGCTCCTCCGTACCAAGCACCTCCCACAACTACAACATCTACGGCACCTACTACGCAGTCTTCAACTAGGAACGAGTCAATCAACAGTGCAAGGCGTCCAGATCCTCCCTCTCCTACGACAGTAAACGGCGTCGGTTCTTCTGCTCCCCCTCCTACTGTTCAGCCAGTCACACAGGCACCGCCGCCGCCACAGCAGCCACCGCGAATCAATCCTCCGGAAAATCAAATGCACACGAATGGTTCCTCTGGGAACAGACGAAATCGTGAATCTCTGCCACCGCAGCCTGTAAGCCACCAGGTGCCAGCCGTAACTCCGCCGACGAACGTAAATACTGGTGGCACTGGTAATGGCGGAGAAAAACGGATACTTTTCTACGGTCAGTAGGATGCTTGTTTATTTTTAGCTGATTTCGATAACTGACATGAGATGATTTTACCGTGCAGTGGAAGCCATGTATGATTATGTTGCTACGATTGATGAGGAGTTTAGCTTCCAAGCGGGAGACATCATAGCTGTGACTGAAATACCGGATGATGGATGGTGGAGTGGCGAGCTCCTAGATGAAGCACGGAGGGAAGAGGGAAGGCATGTCTTCCCCAGCAATTTCGTTCGCCTTTTCTAAAATGTGGTGGCTGGGTTCTTGCTTCACACGAGGGAGCTTTTGTACTTTGCTTGCTTTACTAATCTTCTGTCCATCATTAGATGTACCAAGACAGGACTACGGTGTATTTACATTCAGGATCTTGACTCTTGAGTTGTCTGTTTTTGTACTGCAAGAGTTGCTACACTTAATTTATACCACGTATTATGTGTAAAACTAATTTAAGTCGAATAATTATAAATAAATGTACATACATAACTGCATTTCTCCTGTTCTCTGATCCTTGTCTCGTCTGAGACTCGTATCATGCTCGCTGCTACATTAGCCGAAGAAAACGAAAATGACAAATATTCCTCGAAACGTGCTGACCGGGTGACGCGCTTGAGAGCCCGGCTACGTTACCTGAGCCTTGCGACTGACAGTGACGGCGCTTAGAGCTTTGCTTTGTCTCTCCTTTGTACTCGCTGCATCTTATACGGGGGCCCAACGACTAGTCGTTTCTGTCCCTTTGTGCYCSCTGCGTAYTCTCGGGCATACATTTCTTATCGATCTGTTCTCAAGTTTTGGCCCGCTGTGCGACACGGCAGACGTCGGTTTGCGCGGATTGCCGCACTGAAGCGCCCTCGCACTCTTCTTCTTCTGGCAAAATAATGCTCGCTTGGCCCGTATCAACCCTCACCAGGAATCACAGTCTTTTTGTTTTTATCCGCCACGAGTCTTGACAAAGTTGCTTTGTCTCCTTTGATACACGCCACACCGACCAAAGCAAAGAGTTTTTTGTGCTACAAGCCATTCATTTTTATTCTTGGTACCGGGACACTGCAGAAGAACCCATCACAAATGTCTTCCTCCGAGCCTTCTTCGCTCAAACCTCTCTTAAACTTTGGTCGCCTTACCGCCGGTCATGTTCATTCGCCAGATGCGTCGTTGGCAAATGTAATTTCACCGTATACCCCCCGTCCCGAGGCCTCCTCTCGTCCCACCTTTGGTCCTTCTGTGACCTACCATTCCAATCAACTTGGACTATTTGACGCTGTCACAGAGAATCCTCTCTTCACAAGTGCTCCCCCTAAATTTACTGACGCCTTCCCCCATTCGGATATGGGAACACCGGATGGCCAGCAGAAGCCTTCTACGTCTACGTCAGCTATTCCGCCACCGAAACAACCTCCGCGTGTTCAAGACTATGAGAGGGTTGGTGGATGGATGAAGGATGACCTGGGGAGGGATCAATATGTTGAAACTGGACGTATTGAGGAAGTTGATGAAGATGACGATGCATATGCCAGTGGCGTTGGCATCTCTGGACAACTTGAACGTCTCCGGAGCGCTCCCTTACCTGTAACTGCGACACCCCCACCCAGACCTACTCTACATGTACATGACGTTCTCCCGGAAACTCCTACGGCATTTCCGAACCAAGATTTATCTTCAAGCATGAATCTTGGGAGAATAGTAAATTTTAGCCCTATGCCTTTATTATCAAGCATACAGGAGTCCAAGACTCCTTTCACTGGTCCAGTAACCTCAAAATCCCTTCCCTCAGAGTGTCTTCCAACAGGGAACGACACTAATTCCGGTTTCCTTCCGATACCGCAAAATTCTGAAACTGAAAATGTAGCTCCAGCTACCGCTCGTAATGATGAACCTATAGTGAAAGAAAATATCTTGACAATTGAAGAACTGTCTGCTGATGTCGAAATTATTCGGACGGTAGGAGAATACGATTTTTATGCTCTCAAACTTAAGCTCATATAACAATAATAATGACAGGGTTTCACAGCTCTCTCTTCCCAGCAAGACGTCCGACAACACATTGATATGTGCACTCGCATTGTAGAGTCTCTGACTCGAGTGCAGAAGGCTCTCATGCGTCGGCAAGGATTACCTCAAGAACATATGGATTTCTTCTCTTCACCTTCGCGTTCCAGATACGAAGAAAGACTGCATTCTTTACAACGGTACCTTCCTTCTTGCACGAAGTTTTGTCGTGGTACTGAAACCATTTCTGAATAGATGTTTGCGAAGATTAGGTGCTATGTCACAACGCAAGATACTTCTTGAATCCAGTCGGTTAACCGACGTGCTCAAGAAGCTTGAGGAGCATTACCAAAAATTAACAGACGTTGCAGACAAGCTGGATGTATGCAAAGTCCTCTCTATTGTCAAATGATGGCTGAATCTCTAAATCCTCTCGCAGGCTACCTTTGATCGTCTGAAACTGCGCTACCTGTATACGACGGCTTCAAAGCTAACTGAGGAAGCCAATCACTCTCGGTCCATCTATCTCGCCGCACGCGAACGTTACCTGCGTCGAAGATCCGAAGGAACACGAAAACGATCAGCGAAGCGTTGAACTTCGCTATTATTTATTCGTCTACTTTTCTCTGTTTTTCTTGGTCAAGACGACTTGGACGACATTAACGTCTTCATCCATCGCAGAACTCAATTTCTTTGCTGGTTTGTTGCTGATATTCTCATTTGCTGTCTTACGTTTTTATGGCTTGTAACGCATTTTTTGATGTATCATAACGGATTTCTATAGATGTGTATAATGTGCATAACGATTCAATTGATTTCCCTGTCTAAAACTTCTTCGCGCTACATACTACTTAGAGAAAGCCCGAGACTCAAGTCTCCGAGTTGGTCTCGGACTCCTTATTAGCCGATGCAATTGCGGATTGAAGAGTCATTACTTCGACCGAGATGAACTGTTGGTCGCCAATGCTTTGCGGTTGTGTCTCCTGTAAAAAATTTGACTGAGAAGAATGGTTCCGGAAGTGGCACAACAAAGGACATACTCGGACGCAAAACATTCGTTGGTAATCATCCATCAAAACACACCAGTACGGCACTTCAACGTCCAACAGAAGCCTCCGAGGCAACGAAGTGTAGAATTCATTCGCGAAAACAGGAGGATTGTTTTCCAGACCGAGGAACCTACGGTGGTGTCTCCTTGCGGGTTGAACTGGGAAACTATACACTTGGAGGGTATACTTGGCTGCTTCACCTGGTTTTTGATCTTCGATCTTCTTCAGCGAATGATAATAACGGACGCTATTATCCAAATCTTCAACGTCCTCGCTTGCATCAAAACAGGATGTAATGGGGGGCCCCCATAACCGCCACGGCACCCTGTCTTTGAATGTGGGGAAAGGCTCAGAACTACGTACGGTCAACAAGCGATGTTTTAACGTTTCAAGAAGCCCGTCCACATTGGCGATCCATTTGACACGCACGTCACGACGGCCGCATTCACCAGTTTCTGTATCAATGCAGACCTCGAAAGTCAAATGTCTCGTCTTTTCATCACCGCTTGAACTTGGTAACGTAGTGCATTTCAGCCATGATATCAAGTGTAACTGTGGCCAATAGGTCATAACGTCGGGAAGCGCCAGCTCAGAGATGTACCGGAAGAAACGGTCCATTGGGTTCTCGCCGGACGGGAAGCACGCCCATAGTTCGATGGACATATTGAACGTATTGGGCAAAGCAATGACACTCTCCGACAGGAAACTTATGGACTGATATTCACGCAAGGGTCTATGGAGCTGGTAGGCAAATCATGATCAGCCTTCCTAACCCAGCATTTCCAGAAGCAAGGGATACAAATACGCACCTTGATATGCACCCCATTCTTCCAGTTGAAGATATACACCCAACCGGGCACTACTACACCTACGTGATCGCCGTACACACTCACTTGGGTCGGAAATGTGGCTGCGTAATCGTTTGCGACAAGATCATAACTATGTTGAATTGCATTGGGATGAGGTGCCCCGGAAGGGAAGTGCAGGAGGAGCAATCGCATTTCCGCACCCTGGTTACCAATACAATCATGGCTACTTAGAAGCGTAAAGTACGTCAACATAAGATCTCTCTTTTTGAAAGAAAAAAATGACGCACAGAAGCAAAGCCAAAAGTTCAGAGCTTTCGTCGTATTTGAATCCGAATACACTTGAGGACGATTGCCATCCGAGTCCCATTGCTTGGGAAATTGGAACTTCTCGCATAAACAAGGGCAATATGACCGATGCATCAGCTCCGTCGGTGCGTTGAGTGTCGAGTGACGGCAATTCAGTGTAGAAGAGCTTTCGACCATGGGCTGAGAGGAACACTTTGGAACCGATGTCAAACATTCCACGCTCAAGGTTAACGGCCAAGAAGGTTGCAGCAGGTTGGAGTGGCATGTTTGCGATTGAAACGAGAGAAAGAGAAATAAGTTTTGGTGGGCGAGCGAAGCATGTTGGGTCCCAGATGCTTATAACCAAATCCCTTTGCACAGTCTTTGACCATGCAGGGCACAGAGGGCGTTCAAGGACGTGACTTTCACGTGTAAGATGGCGGTATAAAGACAATGATTCATGAAAAGGTGTGGTCGCTGTGAACGTGGATACGCGTGTGGCGTGTGGCGTGTGGCCCATTGTCGACTCCCTTTGTGCAGAGTCATTGCCATATCTAGTAATCGGTCAAAGCGTTGTGACTCGAGCATCGAAAACACGTTTGGTACCAAGTCCGCAAAGGCTTGAACGTAATTGCATAAATATCCATAGTCCGCCTCATTTCAGTAACACAAGAAATATTATGAGTGTATAATCAGTATATGACTCGAGCGCTGCACAATTACTCATCTTCCTCCTCATCTTCCTCCGCCTCGTCCTCCGATACCTCCAGCCCAGCCGCGCGCAACCTCGCTTGGTCACGCTTACGTTTCACGGTGTACTCGTCCAAGAGCACCAGCAAGTCTTCCTGCTCCTTCTCCACATCTTTTCGCTTTTCCTCTGAGCGTTGTAATTCCGCTTGAACAGAAGCAAGCTGAGCTTTCAGGGCGGTAAGCTATAGGATAAGGTGAGGCGCAAGTAGTTGAGCAGAATTGGGGTGAGCGAACCTCGTCATTTCCTGAGGAAGATTTCTCCTTCAGCTGCGACTTAAGCGTCTCTATCTCTTGTGACTGATTTTTAATGACGTCTCTCAAGGACGAAATTAGTATTGCTGTTTCCGCACTTGGTCCTGGTGGATGCAAAGAACATTACTTTATGAGCTTGTATTGAGGTCAGATGGAACGCACCAGAAGAAGACGCTAGCTGATCCGGGTCAGTCGACAGTCCCCTCTGTATTGTATCTATACACGAAGAATCAGTTTAACTTGAATGGCAATGAAAAGGTCATAGGTAACACCAACAATAATTTGATTTCCAGAAATCCACGAACGCCCAATCAAACCAAACCTCGCCTTGGCCCTCTGTCTCGGTTTTTGAACCAGAAGAATGGTGGGAGGTAGAGAATGGATGGACGATATTATCTGGGCTGATGGCTTTAAATTTGTCGTCCTCGCGCACCCGAGTCATCCGGCCTATCAAGGTGTCAACACCGAGGCGGTTGATGATGGGGTGTATAGTTGATCTACACCGGCAAGAGCAATGAGCGCATTCGAATGGAGAACGCTTGGGCAAAAACGACATACCGAGTAATTTCGCCAGGTTCCCGATTGTACTCGTAGCATATCCCAAGCAAGAACACGCATAGTCCAGGAATAAGGAGATCAGTTTCTGATACTTGATTTATTGGCTCTACCAGCTATAGCAATCCAATAACTTCAGCACAACTCCGCAATCCGGGGTGCAA
This sequence comes from Neonothopanus nambi, assembly GCA_003987895.1. Lineage (NCBI taxonomy): Eukaryota > Fungi > Basidiomycota > Agaricomycetes > Agaricales > Omphalotaceae > Neonothopanus > Neonothopanus nambi. The sequence continues at coordinate 16,091 of RCHF01000488.1, read as the reverse complement.
TAAGAAAACTCACAATAGTCAAACCACCCGAGTTCAAGAAATCTCTCACGACACTCGGTTCCTCCCACAACCACTGTGACAGCAAGCTCAAATAACCTACGATCAATCTATCCCACTCCCTCGCCTCCAAGTCCGAGGTATCCGCCCGCGAGCGAGACAAAAAGGCTAGAGACAGATTTTCCGACAGAATCTGTACTAGTGTCTGCGGAGGATCGTCATCGTCATCTTCAGGCTGTTCTACAGGCGACGCGGATGCTGGGCCGTCGGCAGGAACGAAGAAGTTGCCTCCAGTGGCACTCTGGGGAGGCAGAGGTTGGGGTTTAATTGAACGTGCTAGAGTTTTGCAGCGCAGGGACGAACGCAGGAGGTGAGAGAAGAGGAGAGAAGCAAAATTTATTGTGGAAACTAGTGTGGGATCGAGAGGAGAAGAGGAGCTTGGTGACATTGCTAGGGCTTGTAGAAGGGGTGTTGGCGGAATGGTTGTTGGATCTGAATAATATGTACTTCAATTGATAGAAGAAAAAACAGCGGGACAAAACTCACCTGCGCCTTCTGGTGGAATCATTGCTGATATAATAGCATATTTGATCTCTTCTTTACGCACAAAATTCTGAATCGCGGTACATAGATCAGAGACATATTCATGAATCACGAAAACTTAAAACATACCTCAAAGACGCCCACCGCAGCAGCTCTCAACTCCAAACCACTCATTAACTTTTTACCGCTTTCCATTCCGTTGTATTCTCCGTTCAGGCCAAGTTCTACCAGTGCGTCTAGCGCAGATGCAGCTTCTAGTCTATCCCATTCTTCGCCGTTGGTTTCCGGAACCGGCATGTAAGGCGTCAAAATGAGTTCCGCCAGAGGAAAGGTAAGGTTCGAGGGAAGTAGTCGCAGAGCTTGTGTTTTCAACGTCGTGGGCGCATTCGAAGCAAGGGCGATTTCAATCAAGCAGCGCGCGAACACTGAAGAGTCATGGCCCTAAAAATATCAGGTCAGTCGAAATAATAGAAGTTTAAATATGAGGACATACGCTCTGTCCTTTGGAACCAATGAGCAAACCCATGATTCCTACTACCGATGATGCATTAGCTAACTTCTGGTTATCCCAGAACTGCAATGCAAACTCTTGAGGAGCTGCCTCATTTAGCTGTATCTTCGGCGGAAAAAGCAGTAGGGAGCATAGCAGAGGAGGCAGTCCTGTTTCACGGAAATAGCTCTGAAACTGGTTAGAAACTTATGCAAACGGACGCAAGTTGCGCATACTTGGTTGGATGAGTTGAAACGAAGAAGACCATCAACGCATATCAGAGCTTCTTGAGCAACTGCGCCCCCTTCTACACCTCCTTCCCGAGTTACAATATTGAAGAGTTTTTCAAAAGCTCCTTCGAAAGCAAGCACTTTCTGAATATCAGCGCTTTGCGAGATCAGTGCTTGAGTCATTGAAATAGCCTCTAAAACAATATTGAGACCGACAATGGACGAATCAGTGACGCAGCTCACCATTGCGGATAATCTCCCTTTTATCTTCTAAAACACCGGTCACACTTGCTGGGCCTGAAGGTGCTGTTAGGAAATAATTCTGAACGACCTGTCGTCTATTGTGAAGGAGGGTCGATAGATACTGTAAGGTCGCAAAGCGTGTATAAAAGTTATTGTCAACCAATAGAGCAAACAAGCAATGCGTAGCCTGCTCGTTCGCCAAAACCGCATCCGTATGCTTGAAACCTAGTTCCTTCGCTTCTTCCACGTCACACAAGATGTTCAACGTCTCCAGGACAGCCTTCCCGATATCTGCATCGACCTCCGCATCGTTAAACAGTACTTGAAGTAACCCAGGAAGCGCTCGATCGCCGACATCTTGCTTGCAATCTCGAGCAAGACCCTTGAGAGCGAGGACAGCTGCGCGTCGATCAGAAAGAAGAGTGGCCGGCGATAGCCTGTCGCTGAGTCTCCCTACTGTGTCTGCTGCTGTCTGAGGTGCTCCAGTTGGTCCTCTAAGAGCAACATATGTTTGAGAGAGAAATTCCATACGGCCAGTACGACTGGAGCAAGAAATGCTACGCTGGTGCTTTCTGCATCGCGTCGGTCATGTGATGTCCATATATGGTCCTCTTCCTTCTGTATCCGAACAGCGATTAAGTATAATTTGTTTTCTGATGATTGCTATTTTCAAGCTGGTCGCTAAACTCGTTAGCAGCTAGCAAGAAAAGAGTGAACTCAAACCTCTCAACCTGAAACTAAAGGGTTTCTGGGCTGACTTTTTCTATCTTCCAATACTGTTGGCTGACACGAAAGTCTGTATGTACTGATAATTTGAGAGGAGAGCAGGATGATATGACGAAAATCACAGGTCTTATCATCGCATGGACGCAAGGGTCTTTAGCTCTCCACCGTGGTCCATCGTTCTCTCGGGCCGCATCTATGCACGTAGATTCTTCGGCGGTTCCTGACCACCTGCATCGTGACCAGGAAGATAAGTCCATCGTTTAATGCGATTTACGCCAGTATAAAGACAATCATGCGTGTATCTTATTATCGAGGATCCCAGCATGATGCTTTCAGCCTCTGCTATAGCACTCGCCACGAGCGTTTTCCTATCACTCCCTCCGAATGTCCTCTCAGCCAACGTCTCTTCGACCACAGCACAGACTATTCTAGGTATTGGAGGCTCAGGAGCTTGGTGGCCGCTCGACATATACAACTACCCGGAAAGCGCCAGGCAGAACCTCTCCAGGCTCCTCTTCTCTCAAGAAGGGCTTGGTCTTTCTAGTTACCGCTGGAACCTGGGAGGCGGAGGTGTTAACGTTACGACTCCCAGTCGGGCACCAGAGACACCCTATGTTTCTCCTGGTGTCTATAACTGGTCTGCGGATGCTCAGGGTCGCTACTTCCTCGAACAAGCTTCGAAATACGGAGTTCCTAGTCTTACAATGTTCGTGAACAGTGCACCTGCTCCCTTGACTTCGGGCAATGCCAGCTGTGATGGATCCTTTGTGAATGGTATGTCATTTAATATAAGGAATCTCTTGTCTTCTTCCGTGTAATTTTTGGAAATGAATAGGGACTGGGGCGGCATATGGCACATACCTTGCTGATGTCGTCGAGCATTGGCGGAACGCAGGCATCAATATCAGTTACATTTCTCCAATGAACGAGCCTGACAATAATTTTGGCCCTTCACCTTGCGGCCAGGAAGGAATGGAAGTAGATCCTAACCAGTAAGTAATAAACTCCCACTAGGTACCTTGAATTCCACTCAAGTGCTTTTTGAAGACGCGCAGAAGTTGTCACTGGTCTCTGGGAAGCCCTTGACGCTAGGGGTCTCACCGGAAGTGTCGGTATATTAGCAGATGAATCTTCTTCCGTCAGTCGTGCCACCTCAGAGTACTCTGTGTGGCTACCAGAGGTCGTCGACAAGGTTTAACTCGTGCACAAGTGTCTGAAAGGTCTCTGAGCTTACGGACACATTCAGGTTGCATACATCGTACATCACGGCTATGGATTTTCTTCAGACGCCCAGCTAGCAGCATATGTCAATTCAACGACGACTTTGTACCCTGGAACAACCACATGGATGTCGGTGAGTCTTCAATAGCACTGATCGCCATGTATATGTATTTCATTCGTGTCGATGTTATTGCAGGAAGTTTGCTGCTCACTTGGAGAAGCTGACGGAACTGGAGCAGGGTGGTCTGGTGGCTACGATCCCACGTGCGTTTACTTCTCATCTCCAGTGTTGGATGTACTAAAGGTTTCTGGGTGTGTGACAGTATCACCAACGCCCTCATGTTTTCTAGCCTTGTGTTCCAGAGTCTCGTAGTGGGAGGCGAACCGCACTATGATGTACGTTCTCAGCTTTCCACATTAATACCATTGCTAATAGAGCCCTAGTTCTGGACTCTCGTGTCTAATGGTATGCAAGCTTCATTCTCAACTGATCGAACAATTCTAAAACATTTGATGACGAACAGGTATTGGGTGTTCGCCGCTGAACAATCTCACTTGCACCACTACACCTAATCCAGATGGATGGACCGTAAGGACGATTTCACAAGATTAAGCAATGGGCTTTACACTGACACCCGTTATTCGCAGGATGGCATGATTTACTACGATGCCGACTATGCTACAAACGGGAATTACGAGTTCTGTGAGTATCTACCTCCTTCCAGAAACTCGCCTCTCACCCCTAACTCAACAGATCTTTCGAAGCACTTCTGGACATACAAGCACTTTGGAAACTTCGTCAGGCGTGAGTGGAGCTCGCTCAAAGCCCTATGTCTTGACAAATAATCGTTTACACTCAGCTGGGAGCAAGCGTCATCTCATCACCGGTTCCGACGCGAGTAACCAGGTACTTGCAGTCTCCGATTCGAAATCATACTACGTCCTCGCCATGAATCCCTATACGACCAACTCCTCTTTGTCGTTGATCTTCCCTGAGCATGTTTGCGCAGTGAAGGGAGTTCGGACCTCAGAAGCCGAAGATTTCGCTTTGGTTCCCCCGGCAATGAAGGATGGAGCTTCCTATACGTTACCTCTTAGCGCGATGAGCTTGACGACGTATGAATTCGCCCGATTCGCTTGCTAGGCCCTGCTCTTGGCCCTTTGCCTTCTTACAGTTACGGGAGATCGTTCAGAGGGTATATAATTTGATTAGAGGAATATAAGCTACGTTCGGGTATGAGGATGGTGCTACTGTGGGTCTTAAATAAAGATGTTGTTGCCTTTGATGTTGATAAATGAATACTACCGAAGATGTTAAAAAAATGATCAACTTTGAATGACAATTTTCGCACCTCTGCAAGATTAGCCTCTCCACCTGGGTTATAATTCATATACACCATGTTAGGCTGTGAAGAAAACCAACGTTATCAGCTGTGAACAGTCACAACAGCGATGTACCAACCTCGGTCCAAAACGGTCTCAACCCCGCAGCCTCTAGCATCTCCCACCATTTCAAGAACTCCTCAAACTTCTTGCCCCACACGTGAATCTCCAACTGAAGCTGACCAAACGGAAGTGGTATGCCAGAATCCACATACGGTTGAAGGAGACTCGTCAAAGTCTCGAATTCCCAGCTCTCGATATCAATCTTTAAGATATCGATATGACTATGGCCTACAATGAAAAAAATCATTAAGCTCTGGTGGCAGCCTTTGAGTATAGCATTCAGAAAGCGCACCATTCATCTTCATGAGTGTATTGAGGGTGTACATAGCAGGATCCGTCTCCGTCGCAGGCCGATCTGTACCAGCCAACCCATACGGACGAAACGTCGTGCGCCATCTCTTCAACCAAGGAATCTGTTTAGCGAATCCCTTCACTGAAAAATCGTATCCCCAAATTTTGCAATGTTTCGTATTCGTAAGAATCTCCGCTTCATACGAGGACTCGTAATTGATACCTGGTAACGCAATCCGTTAAGGATCTACATTGAATCATATGCGATGGGATAACATACCGACAGAGTAGACGACACAATCTGGCTTATCTCGTACTCGAGACAGCCCACAGACCCATTTACCACCATCCCCCAGCGAGCCAATTCGTCTTACTTCGTGCGGGCACTGAAAAGCCGCAGGAAAGAAATCCCCTATAATTTAAACACGACTTGTTAAGCACGGGACCAGATAAACCTATTCGATACACATACAAACGGTGTAAGGCGGCCATGGATCTCGATCAGCAGGAAACCTGGCCAGACGATGTGTAAACCTACAAACACTGCGAGAGAAAGGAAACAAAATATACGTACATTTCTATGTCACTGGGATGCGGCCCATGTCTCTTAATCAGCGCATCTCTAGCAGTCAATATCTTGTCATAATTAGCTTCTGCTTGAGCCAAGCGGAGAGGGAGGTCTGTCGAGTCGACATAGGGAAGATGTATTGGGGCGAAGGACTGCTCCCATTTGATAGGAGCAATGAGGTAGAAGGTAATGAAAAGAACGACGAAGATGAACATCCAATATCGCATATGGCGAGACCACTGCTTGCTGAGAGCCATCGCACAGTGCACGGGAAGGAAAAGCTGTCAGAGGAAGGTTGAAGAGAAGTCGCCAGCTCAAGAGCTCAACAATCTCAAGTTTTGATGCGGTGATTCTTTGGTGATTCTTGTGAACTGAAAGAAGCCTTCGGTCGGCTCAACGGAAAACGGCGTACTGAGCTTCTGTTACTTGGAACAGGATTGAAAAGCGAGCAATACACTGCACGGGCACACAGTTATTCATGGAGCATGGAGCTTTTCAGCCATATCACATTCGGCATTGATAAGTATCTGAAGATTTGACAGTCCCCCTGGGAACACACACTGGACTCCTGCGTTAAGTATTACTGCTCCTGAGATGAGCTGGCGTACACACCTTTAGAATTCGAGATGGCAGAGCAGATCATCGCTATCCCACCGCTATCAGGAATTTGAACGAGTGAAGTGCTGTGGCGGGAGGCTTTAATGAGAGTCTTGTGCCAGTGGGGTAGGAGGGCTTGGCAGGGGACTAGTAATAGAGTCCCGGCGCGTCTTTTACTTCTTTTTTCTCATGTGTGGATACTGGCCAAACTTTGAATTCAACCTTGCCAGCGCCTGTTTCACCACAGGAGCGCTGAGCCCCCTACGCAGGGCTCAACGCGAGCCTGAAGCCCCGACCTAGCCAATACCAGCTGAAGAGCAAACTCGACCAGCCTGGGCGGTAGCGCTTCGGAACAAGCAAACTGGATGTTGAATACCTGAAAGAGAGTTGTGAAGAGAAGTTCGCAAGTTTGAATTGTATGGTGAGGAGCATGGGAGATTCTTGGGAGATTCGCTAATTGTAAATTTAACTTGGGGCCGCTGTAGTTCCCACAGGCCCAAGCAGAGCATAAACAAGTCGAAGGTCGGTCTTCGAAGGCGAAGCGCAGCACAGAAAGGCAGCCTTGAAGTCCCCACTCAAAAACGACTGGATTCGAAGAAACGTACACATCATAAGATTTTGAAAGTACTTAAACACAACAATGAGTAGTCAAAGATACAAGTAATAGAAGGTACAAAACAATGATAGTCCATGTCCATGTCCACGAGTAGTCCAAGATCTAAAAATCCGTAGTAAAATACATAAGTCCCGATAAAACAATAGATCGAAAGGGTGTCCATGAGCACCAGTCCGTTGTATACAACCCATTTGAGAATGGTGAACAGTCTATGAAAGGAAGAGAGTCCAGCGAGCTCCAAGGTGGTAATAGCACAATAATAATAAGGAAATAGTAAATGTCCACGTCCGTAGCGCATAAAGCATAAAGAATGAAAGCGTCCATATCGCAATAATCATGAGAAAAAGTACAAAGCTGTCAAAGCGAACCGTACAAAAAAAAATTCAAACAGGAGAAAAAGAATTATCCGCAAGACACTCTAGTCCCGATTTAAATTCTAGAAAAACTCACAAAAACCGCCTGCGATCCTTATATCCGTAGTTTCGTCTGAGATTGCCTCAGAGAAGGAACACACTCTTTGAAAGCCTCAACATATTGCGACTGGAACTGAAGCTTAGCATTAGGCTTCCAGACAGATACACTCCGGAGCTTCCAATTGGGGTACGTCCTCATTCTCATCGCATCGAAAAACATTTCCTGCACCAAAGAAATAACAAATCAGCGTTCTTCATGCCATCTCCGGAGAAGAACGACAACTTACCACTTGCTTAGGATCCTGACTCCGTACCTTCCTAAGCCTCATACCAGAATAAACCGGGTGATGATCCTTATGCGGTACAGCATCCTTCATCCTAACATCTAGTTCCTCAAGCCCAGGTAATTTCTCCGCGAGCATATCGACCAATTGTGGACTTAGCGTGACAGGTCCCAGGCGGAGCACTTTCAGCCCCTCTCTATATTCAATATCCGAATTCGAATTTGTCCCCCACCCCAGCCGAGTCCGGGTCTGATACGAATACGCCAGCGCATCCACAACCCGCTTGACTTGATCAAAAGTCAAATAACGCCCAGTGAGATCCAAATCCCTCAAACACCCTCTAAATCGTCTCGCACAAAGCGCCGCGACGTCGGGGTGATAAAAATTCGTTTGAATTGTTAAGGATTCGAGGGTATACGGCGTTCTTACGCCTACGCCTACACCCACGCTCTTCTCGTTATCGCCTCCGTCATCAGTGAAAACTCTCTTCGCCCAGTCCCTGAAAGACGACTCCCATTCAGACCCTTCATCGATGAAATGCCCCTTGAGTGTCAAATGCTTTAACGATCCAGCATGCCTATCAAGGAATTGTCGTAAACTCGTGCTTGGATCACCAAGGTGAGGGGGCGTGCTCGGGACGGAAATCGTCATGTCTTTCAGGAGTGAAAACCGTGTTAAGGCACGGAAGAATACTGAAAAATCTAGGGCACGACGGGAGGAGAATGAAAAAGAGCGGAGGGTGGGACTGGTGGAGTTTGTGAAAGAGGCTAGAGTGATTAACGACCGAGTGACGTCCGAGGAGATAGAAGAGATGGAGCAGTCGAAGTCTGACGATTCATGTTCATGTTCGTGCACTGCGCTGTGACGGACGGAAAGGTGAAGCTGCTCGAGGTGTGTCAGGGGTACATCCCTCATAGACAGCAAGGCACCGAGTTTGACTAGGGATGCTTCTATGTAGAGGCTGCGAATGTGTGGTTGAAAGAGGAAGGGAGCACGGAGGAGTTGGATTGAGAGGTCCGTAATGAGGGGTAATTCGTACCAAATAATTTGGTACTCCAGAAGATTCTTGAAGCTGCGGAAACAGTCCTGTAATAACCACATAACATGCGAAGTAGATGCTAGAGATTGAGACTGATTCTCATCTTGAACATTGAGCATCTCTTCGATGAAGTACGGTCTAATGCGTAGCACGCGCACACGGTCTCGGACAATCGGTGATCTATCGAACACGAAAAAAACATTCCGAGTCAGTCCAGGTGCACTTGGGGATCGGGAAACTTACTCACCTCAAGCGTTCTAAAAGACCCATCATCTGCTTGTCGAGCTGGAAGAGAGTAATCACTCTATACCGTGCACCCATCTCAAGGTAAAAGAACGTGCGGTTTACGCTTAACAAGTTGCGTAGGATGCTTCTAGGAAGGAACTGTGCGACGTGGAGCCAGATGTCTCCTGGGATTTGCTGGGTAGGCATCGTAACCCAGAAACCTCGTGAAAAGAACAGTGTCGATGCGGAGGAAGGATGCCTTCAGTGGAAAGACAAAGTTATATACACCCGGTCTATCTGCACTCGCGGGCAATGATGCCCTCTTGCGAGATAGATAACTGGATAAAGCTTGTTAGACTGTTAGTTGCCAACTTCCATGATATATCAGATTCAATTCAAGACGTACGTCAATCGCAGGATTCAAACACCCAGCTAGAAGAACGAAAAGATGCACGGTCTTTGTCTTCCGTCATGTAGTGCCTCAATAACGCCCAAGAATCATACTGACGTGTATCCGTTTCAGAAGCCAGTATCAGATTCAAAATTGAATACCAGAGCTAATTGTTGAGAAAGGATATATTACAAGCTATTCTGAGCGGAGACGGTCCCATGAAGATGCTTGTCTGTAAGAGAAGTGCGGAATTTGAATTTCTCGTCTTTGATTTCCACTACCTTCCAAGCTAGCTATACTTGTAGAGCATTGAATACTGATATGTGGTCAGTCGCAAACCCAGTGTTCTCCCCGACTCCCGCTTGATTCTCTCCAAGTATCGAACGATATACCGACGAGTTTCTTCCTCATCCATAGTAAACACATCCTCAACGCCCAAGTATCCATCCGCGCGCCCTGTTGTAAACAATGGTTCGACTGCGCCGAGTGCCACGCAGAAGCACAATCTCATAGATTGGCAAGGACGACGGAGATGGTGTTCATGTGCAAGAAGTGTAAGAAGGCTTTTAGGAAAGATATGTCGGCGTACGAGGAGAGTGATGAGTTTTGTCCACATTGTGATAATCATTATGTGCGGTATATGTATTCCCTTTAAATTTGCTCGTTTTTGACCTTCTTTCTCTCAGGTTATCGAGGCAAAGACGCCACAGGCGGTTGTTGGTGTCGAAGGGGAGGATGCACGGGTGGATGCAAGGTAAGGTCTCATCATCATTGCCCAGATGTAATCTTATATTTTCATCAGAATGCTAAAAGACGACCGTATGAAACCCAAAAACCAACAATCTGCTTTTGCATTGTCTGCAGATGAAGAGGCCGAACTTTTAGGAGTATAAAAGGTGTCTTGCGAGTCTCCAGCTCGCATTCGACCGTCAAGGTTCAACAGAGATCATAATTTTACACATCCATGCATCCAGATGCCCTTACAATTCTTCGATCTTGTAGATATCAAAAGCTACTGACTCGTAAGGGTGGACCTATCAGTATTCAATTCCACTTCAGCCACAGAACCCGGGATCCATTGACAAGAATCTGACCTTCTTCAACTCCTGAATCGCACTCCTTAGCTCCTTCTTCTGCCCTTTATCATTCACCACCAGTTCTACTCGATCTTCTTCGACAAACTCCAGCTCGCCCCTTTGCCCGATCGCAGGTTGTGCTTCCTCCGTAGGCTTGAACTGACCTATAATAATGATAACAATGCCGCCGTAACGGCGTACTTCATGAGCAAAGCACGTATATATGATGTGCATTAATAAGGGAAAGATTTCCAAATGCCAAAATGTACAAAGAACTTCCCCATCCCCATCCTGTCCCCGCCCCTCCCACGGGCCCACAAGAAACTTGGATTTTTTTGGAAAACACAATGCTAACCAGTTCCACGAGTGATAAACGCGCACTGCTCGTAATTCCCAATCTTTCCCAGCACTTGAGGGTATTTTCGAAAGAGATGATCAAGAATTGCTCGAGTATTCGGTGCTGGAGAGAAAAAGACGAGTTTAAACTTTTGTGGGGTAGCCATAAGTTCAAAGATGTAAGGCTACAGATGCCCACCGTGTAATTGTTCACTTATTTAAACTGGTTGCGGTGCCCCCCTCAGTGATTGCTGCAACCGTGCCAGCGGGTGGCCCGTGGCCGGAACAACTATTTCCATTTACGGAATCAAATTCACCCTTGGACGTGTACGGTCGTGATCGTGGTGAGCATCCATTAGCTGGTCCCCTCAGTACCCCAAGCTTTGACAAAATGTCCTCTTGCAACACCAGATCTTCATATAACAATTCAACGAAATCACGATAAAGGAAGTAAAAATTCAAAATGAACGCGAACCTTTCGTTGTACAGCATAAACGCCTTCATCATCCTCGATACTGAAGGTCACCGCGTGCTGGCAAAGTATTACAGACCTAAAAGCCATCCTCAAGGAGAATCAAAGGATCTGCTTACACTGAAGGAGCAGAAGGCATTCGAGAAAGGACTTTGGCAGAAGACGAAGAAAGCTGGAGGTATGTTTCATTCGTTTTTTCCCTGCCTTTGAATCGATGTTATTCGTTTCTTTCCCTGCTCTCAATCCTCAAATCTCACTTCCCACTCTAACAACAGGCGACATAATCCTCTACGATGGACACTTAGCCGTCTACAAACACTCCCTTGACCTCATCTTTTACTTCCTCGCCGGGCCCGCTGAAAACGAACTCATGCTTTCCACCGCCCTCAACTCCCTCATGGACGCGATATCCCTCCTTCTTCGGAATATGGTAGAAAAGCGAGGGATACTGGAGAACCTAGATCTGGTGCTGTTGTGTTTGGATGAAACTGTTGATGATGGGTAAGTTTTGATTTGCTTTGCCTTCATTACTCGAATATGACCGAGGCGTGCGGAGCGGATGTCTTGTCATATCATACCTCCGCACCCTACCACTTCCTCACTTCCTCACTCCCTCTTTTCCTTCCTTTCTATCCCCCAACTTTACCATCACTCACCCTCCTCTCCACACAGAATCATCATGGACACAGACGCACCCGCCATCGCCTCCCGCGTTAGCCGCGCCCGACCTGACACAACAGAGATACAGATCAACGAACAGACGATCATGAGCGCGTATCAAACTGTTAGAGATCGTGTTGCGCAGAGGATAAGTCAGCTGTGAAAGCGAAAGCTGGGGGGTTATGTTGCGTTGTTTGAGTTGGGTGTACCGAATTCGATTGGGAGTCGTAATCGATTTGGGGGGTTGGGTTTGGCGTTGGCGTGGGCGAGGTTAGGTTAAGTTGGGTTAGGTTGGAGCGGGTAATGTGAAGAGAAAGGGAGGGAGAGGATTCCGCGCTGAAAACTTTACTTGAATCGAGTGTGCGATTGGACCTACGGAATTGATTTGTCCGGGTAGACTGTCGAAGAGGAGGAGAGGGTAGGATGTTGTACGTCTGTGACACTACTGAGGAAGTCCCTCTTTCTATTCCTGCTAAGTATTCAATCATCATCATTGTTGCCAATGGACTGGAATCTTGGTATAGAGGTTGAGGATTGGCTTGAGTACCATTCTTTCGATATCCTCATGAGCGCTTCGAACGAGCTCCGGGCGTCAAAAACCGATTCGTTCCAAGTCCTTACGAGGTTCTTACCAGCCTCCAGCCTCCAGGGCCGGCGTACGGCGTCAGACGGCGTCCCGCTAGCTAGTAGCTCAGCTCAGCTCACCTTCGTCAGCGCATCATTCACCTCCGCCAGGGCCCGTTTATCCGCCCCTTTGACCAGGCCCCTAGAACCAGCCCCCGATATGGCTGGGAGGACCTACGTGTAGCTAATTACGTCAAAGATTTTGATTACGCAGTTTCTGATCACGCAATTGTTTTAAGGCTCCCAGCCATATGGGGGCTGGCAAACTTTCCCTCGGCACAAAAACGGCAGAACCGGAATTTTCCGTTCACATGCTGGCCTGTAGTGTCCTCAGCGAGATGCTAGGTGCTTACTCCCTATAATTTCTGAAAGACATATAATGTTCCATTGCAGGTTTTCCTGTATCACCTTTCTGAGGCTCTATCATCGGCCTGATATTTACAATCACCCCCACAACCCACTGCCTTGGACTACAGCAACAGAAGCAAGCAGCAAGAGGTAGATAATATTCAAAAGAGCATATAGAATAGCAGGAGGGCTTAGTGGCTACTTGAAGAAAATAGCTGAATAAATATTAGGGGGAGGAATCATCGTTCCACATCGACGTTAGGTGTAAAGAGGAACACGGCCCTTGCGGCAACACCAATGCAACGGGTTGTAATTTTGAAAGCCCGTGAGCTGCCGTTTTCTTGCCGAGGGAAAGTTTGCCAGCCCCCATATGGCTGGGAGCCTTAAAACAATTGCGTGATCAAAACATTGTAAGCTGATGATTATATAATGCAATGCACGTGGAGCAGGTCCTCCCAGCCATATCGGGGGCTGGTTCTAGGAGCCTGCCCTTTGACATAGCCCAAGTGGCAAAACCTAAGGGCATTCGGGGACATGAGTAATACTGTACAGTGTAATACTAACATTTACTACTAAGTACACCTTACTACGTGCCTACGTGCGTACGCCCTACTCGGACCCGGAGTAATAGGTATTAGGCTCTGAATTTTCAAACGCGACGCGACAAGGAAGCTGAAACGCGTCGCGAACGTTCACGGACTTGCGAGTTCAGTGTTCACGACCAAGACTTGGAGATCTAACCAACATATTACAACATATATGCTATTATACAAGAAATGCGACAGCGGTTATGGTACATGGGGATGTATGTAGTACTTTGGAAAATGAGACTGAGACTAAGAAACTAAGAAAGAAAGAAAGGGAGAGTGTAGGACAGGCTGAGTGATGGACCCTGGTAAATAAATATAAGACCGATTCTGAAGCAGAGAAATTAGAATGAGAGATGAGGCGAGTGGTGGCGGATGCGGATGCGGATGAAAGGAGGAGAGGAAATGAATGATAGGATGAATAGTAAATGGAGATGGAATGAAGGGAAGGAATATGTAGATGTGTATGAAAGAAAGAGATATGAGACAATGGTGAATGCAGCAAATGCGATGGATGTAAGTAGACAGCAATTCCAAACAATACAGACCAGTTGAACGAGCGCCCCAAAACCTTCCTGCTCAAGCGCTCTCAGGCTTCGGACTTTTCTTCCCGACAAAAGCAAAAGCAACACCAAAAGCAGCGCCGTTACATACAACCCGTTACCCAGCGAAAGCAGCGAAAAGATCAGGCCCACGGAGTCATTCACATCCGCCAGCAACCGCCAACTACAATAGCCAATCACCAGCGGACCCACTACTCTCCCTACTTCGGCCCAACCAGGCCCAACCCTGGGCCTCCACACGGGGCTCAAGGACCATACGGCAACAATAAACGCCTGCCTTGTAGGCTGTATCCGCGCTCGTTAGGCAGACTCCATGCTCCACGGCTGATGCAGAATCAAGGTGTGTGAGGCCCGCTAAGAGCGGGTAGAGTGTCTGATGTATGTATATGTGACGGTGATTTCAGGCTGAAACTGTGAAACCTGAGAGTCTAGGAACGGATCGACCGCAACCGCAACCCGTTCAGCTTTGGTGAAAAGGCGGGGTGAGAATTTGGATATGTAGAATAGGAAAGGGGAAAGGAGGGAGCGATGAGGATGAGAGGGGGGAGTTGGGGGGTAGAGAGAGATGAATTATTATTTCAGTTATGTCGCGAGCCAAATCATATCGATATCAGTTGTTGAGTTTATGGCTGGCGGCATCACTGCCAATGACGACCTAGTGTGCTAGAATAGAGAGATGTATCAGTTTTCGTGTCATCGGGACCCAGTCAAGTCCAAGTGGCACACGGTCACTCACCTCTCCGATACCGACTTGCCAAACGACGTGAACTTGGCCAACGCATACGTCGACGCCGCGACCAACGAGCACATGCCCAGGATGGCGTATATCTTCACTTTAGGCGCATCGTCCCCTGCCCAGACATCCGCCGCGGACAAGGTAGTGGGATCTTCGTACAGTCTGAAAGTGGCTCGCATCTTCATGGGTGTAGAAGGAGTGTCCAATGAAACAAAAGTTTGTCGTTTAAGTATGAATCGGTTTGACGTATCCACTTCAATGTCCAGGTGACTCTGAAAGGGCTAGTTCGAGCGAGAAGAACTAAATAAGTCTCGGAACCAGTTCTCCTGACACTCTTTATAAAGAATAACAACAGGCTCCGTGCTGTTTTGCTACTCCTTGGCGTTCGAAGGGGGAGGCGAAGAGATGAAAGAACAGAAGCTATGCGATAGACACCTCGGTGTTTTATAAGAAAATCATTGATCAGATATGTACGCAGGTTGCCAATCTGGTCTTGGTTTCCCTGTCCCGAAGGATATATAGAATTAGGAAGGTATGGAACCGGGTTCATGGCCTGCGGTACGGTGATGATATTGATAATACAGTATATACTTAACAGCTTCATCAAATAAGTCAGTCTGTCGCGGGCCCTGCGGTCGCTCGACTGAGACAGTTACTTTGTTGAGTTGTCGATGTGAATGTGATTCGTCGGAAACTGGACAAGGCTACCAAAGTCCCCATGGATTTCTCTCCTTCCTGCTAAGTATCTTGCCTGTCCCTCTTCGAGGCTCGAGCCCGGGCCCAGCGCACATACATAGACATCGCCACCCGACTTCCCGGAGACTTTCATCCAATTGTCATTAATTCATTGATAATCACATGCACTGGTTGTCCTTTCTTCTCTTCGGACTTCCTTTCTGAACGGACCAAGGTCGGCAAAAGAAAAGGACAGCGGTACACCGTCAATCATCTATTGGGACTTGAGTCTCTGACTCGACTGGTCAAGCACCTCGAGCTATAGGCTATGTACTGGAAGTACGGGAAGGGGAGATTGCCGAAGTTATATACTGTGCTGTGCAGTGGAGTCTCGCAGTCATGGCTTCAAGCAACCCTGGTCCCTGAGAGGAACCATTATCGATACCTTAACCCACCCGATGAGCTCCGATGGACCGATGAGCAGCATAAGTGCATAAGTACTTACGGGCGCATATGCTAAGGCTTGAAGCTTGAAGTTGCGCTTGTAACGGTTCATCGGGTGCAAGTGTATGACATGTAAATTGTTGGAGATGACCACGCTGTGTGCCTGTTAAAATTGTAAGTATCAAGTATGTAAAGCATCCGATGCCGCAAAGGACTGCAAGCCTCAAGGCCGAACAGAAAAAAGGTATTG
>RCHF01000487.1:0-46767 GCA_003987895.1 Neonothopanus nambi | reverse complement strand
GAGGACGAAAAGATTCTTCTTCGCGAGCATCGTCGAATATGCCCATCGTTGCGAGAGTGGTATCAAGAGCCCATAGAGATTATTGACGGACGTCAAACCGAGCCAATCTGGGGTATGAAGGTCAAAACGTCGAACTGATCTTGAACCAGTGTAGAGACACACCGGTCAAGGCGAGCCACTAAGAACCGCCCGGACCGGCTCGCCGGCAACAAGTTCTCAGGCTCGAGTCTTTGCGAAGTCTGAATTTCCTAATTGATTACAAGGACTCAAGGAGAGGAATTCCAGTTTCTTTTGCGTTGTGGCAACGCTCTTGAAAAATATAAAACATGAGGTCCTCAGCGCTACAGCATGTCAATCCTTTTCTTTCTTCTTCCTAACTGGTCTTGCTCTAGCTTTTCATTTTCCTGATGCCGTCTATACCCTCTCAGCAGTCATTTTTCAATGGCGCTCTAGACTTCACCATAGGAGGTGGTAATTTCTACCATGTTGCAGGAGATCTACGCCACACTAGTGAGAACGAGGATCGAGGTGCGCAAAGTAGCTGCTTTGATACTTTTTAGGGACGCTTACCATGTTTCATGCAGTTGGTAGAGGGATCGACCTTCTGCATCAAAATATGGCCACTGATGCTTTGTATGATGCCGAACAGCGCTTTCCACCTCCCAATTGCCATCCCGGCACTCGCACCCATATTCTCGAAACCATACGAGCCTGGATCTACGATGAAACAAGGAGTACAAGTATATTCTGGTTACATGGGCCAGCCGGAGTAGGAAAGTCTGCTATCGCACAAACTGTTTCCGAGGAATTTGTACCTCATCACTCGGAACCTTCCAACTCATTGTCCGGTAAACTAGCCGCGAGTTTCTTTTTCGCGCGGACGGACCCACATCGCAACAATCTCAGCCGATTCTTCATCACTATCGCCTACCAGCTCGCGACGTCTGGGATGCTCAGTCCAGTCTTGTATCACGCCATCGACAAAGCAGTCAGAATGAAACACAATCTCCTACACACGAATCTCGAGGATCAGTTCCAAAAGCTCATCTTTGAGCCGTGTGCTGCAGTAACACCCTTCCACCCATGGAGGGATCTTCCGAAATTGGTCGTAATCGACGGATTGGATGAATGTATTGATATTCCATCCCAAGAACGACTTCTCTGCATAATTAGCAAAGCTAAAAGCTTTCCCTCGTTCCCTCTCGAGTTCCTTATCTGCAGCCGACCAGAACCTCGAATCAAGGACGCGTTCGGCCTTACATCTTTCCAGTCCATCCTTGACTGCTATAGTATTGGCGAGTCAGAGGAATCCCGTGAAGATATTGCTATGTACCTCCGCGACGGATTTGATAAAATTCACGGCGATCATCGTAGGGCTATGTCGCATATCCCTTCACCCTGGCCTAGCGAGGAAATCATTCAGCAGCTAGTGCAGAGGGCATGTGGTCAATTCATCTACGCTGCCACGGTCCTCAAATATGTCGGCGACTATCGTTGCTTTCCACCTGAAAATCTCGAAATTATTCTGAAGATAACGGTTCCTGAAGACTTTGACTCGCCATACCCTGATCTTGATCTGCTCTATAACCAAATTCTCTCAACATGTGCATTGCCGCAGAAGGATCTAGGCCTCCTTCTAGACGTACTCGCACATCTCATAAACCCAGGAGCAGTCATCAGCCACGACATTGGCCACGAGCGAGCGACACCTTTCTATATTGAAGGTATATTCTTCCTAAAAACAGGAAAAATCTGGACTTTGCTTTTTGGTTTACACTCAGTACTACATATACCGGAAAGTAACGAGGAAGAAATTAAAATCCTTCATGCGTCCTTCATTGACTTTCTCACTGATCCGAAACGATCAGGGAAGTTCTTCGTCGATCGAAGGGACGAAGCAACGCATGAGCGGCTTACTCGAAATCTCTTGAAAAGGATATTTTATGCTATTCAGCATCAGGAGGAAGCAGCACGGTGAGTTACTTCATGTTGTGGAAATTGACTGAGGAGTGAATATCTGTTCTATTATTCTAGTATGAGCTCGGAGTTTGATAAATACGCATGGGCCCATTGGCCTCGTCATTGTAGGAGGGCAATCCCTTCTGAGGAATTACTTTCAACGTTGAACAAACTCGATATCTACGGGTTCGTCAACACTGCCATGAAACGCACATGTACCTGTTTGGGAGACTGTGTCGCGGCTTTACGGGAAAGCCTTTCGATTCTGGAAAGTATCGCATCTTGGGCTGAGGTTTGTTTGTAACATCTCCGCTCACTTAACACCTCTCTAATACCTATGTTCTGTCCCCGTTCATGTTTAGTCTCATGGAGAAACGGAAGTCGCTGAGAAATTCCGGGTTTTGAAAAATGGTTTCCAAGCTCAACTTGCCCCCAGTGATCTCGATGAGGAGAGATTGACACAAGTAATAGAGGTATTCAAATATGGCCTCGTTGTGTATGAACCTGGGAATTGGTTCTTGATCTCTTCCTTGCTCCGAGCCGATTACTGGTTCGATACAGCGGAGTTCGATGCAGCGGGAGTCAGCCAATCCTATCTACCACATCCTCCGGTAATAGTTGTCGGGCCACTTCCGAGTCAAATGGATAGGAGTAATGCATCCTCCGGTGCTGATACTCTTAGCATCGAGTTCGTGAAATGCCACTATCGCATGTGCACTGAATGTCTCCGTGTTCTTATGGATCCCTCGGACTCCTTGCCTGCAGAGCTCACACTCTACGCTCAATCTCAATGGATAAATCACCTCCTCGCTACAGGCCCTCCATTTTTTGACACGCTGGAGCTTCTACGGATGAATATCCATCGGTTACAAACAAGATCTGTCACAAGAGAAGCTATTGTATGGGCATCTCAGGCTGTAAGTCATTCCTCTTTCCTTTGTTTTACCTTCCCTTACTTATGTTGGATTGGCATGGCTATCTGAAGAATCTTCCAGATATCATTGTCGAGCTTCGAGACGAAGTAGTGGAGCTTCTAGAGGAGAAAATTGGTGAACTCATAGATCAGGAGCAGAAATCCAGAGCTGGACCCATCGGGCTGTATATGCCATATACAGCAGAAGACCTGAAGCTTTGGGCAAGATACAGAGGCTTGAATGTCTAATGTATCGGCGGAGTAGGCATTGTTATCATATATATATACTATAACTTATGTTGACTTTGAGAGCTGAAGAGAATTTTGAGAAGTTTATAGCGAAGGACATGCACAGGGTATAAATATAAAAAAGTGAAATGTACATACGTACTACGTAGTTGAACCATTTGATGTACTCTTGTATAAAATGTACGATCTGTCTTTTGGGTTGCTTCGAGTCTGCTTGTTCATTAGCGCTTACATATTACATTGAAATCTACGAATACTCATAGAACCCCTTCCCGCTCTTCTTCCCGTACCACCCAGCATCAACCATCCTCTCGAGTAAGATACTAGGCCGGTACTTTGAATCTCGTGTTCCGGCGTATAAAGTCTCCTGGATGGCGAGGCAGGTGTCTAGTCCGATGCTGCGTAGGGTGGGGGAGAGGTAGGGTAAGTTGGTTTATGAATAATTAAGAGCATGTCACGTACAAATCGGCTGTGAACAGAGAAGAGGGAGATGTGAGCAGCGTCCTTGCTGGGCTAAGAGAAAAGGGAGATCTGACCTAGCTGTAAAGGACCCATTGGATGGTTCATACCAAGCTTTAGAGTAGTGTCTATATCGTCTCTAGTTGCAGTACCCTAAACAGGGGAAATAAATTTGCTGTTGTGTACATGTTTCTTTCTCAAATCAACGCAGACGTACCTTTTCTAGACACATAATCGCCTGACATACCATATCAATGACGCGTTGTATGCATTATACCAACAAGGATTCGGACTTACTTCGTTAATGAAGGGCATGAGGAGGGCATTGGAAACGAAACCCGGAACGTCTTTGGATGTGGTCACCTCTGGAAAGGAAAGCTTTAGTTCATTCGTACCGAAGCTGACTGAGGGGTATTGACATACCCTTCCCACATGCTACGGCAAACGACCGTGCTCTATCGAGTGTCTCCGTTGTGGTTTGAAGGGCAGAGATCAACTCAACCAGTTTCTGTATGGTCATGAGCGGGACGTATCAAACGGACTTGTATACGGGAGTAATTACCATCACTGGAACAGGATTGAAGAAATGAAGTCCTGAGGATGTATAGAATAAGTCTAAGCGATTGGATATGAAACAAAGAAGATTCAGACCTACGACTCTACCAGTACTCTTCTTGGCTTCTTCGCTAGCAGCGCTCATACCTTGTGGGATAGCAGAAGCGGCGATTTTTGTGATGCTTATAGAGCTGGTGTTGGAAGCAAGTATCGCGTTTGGTGAAAGCTCTGCTGTGAGAGAAGAGAAGATGGATTGTTTTAATACGAGATTCTCTGAGACTGCCTGAGATAACGATGGGAATGGGACGCGAGATTGACAAGTACAATGCATTGTTACACACCTCAATAACCATATCGACATCCCTAAATCCTTTCAGGCCAGCGTCCTGACTAACAATACTAACTCTATCCTTAGCCTCTTTTGCCTCTTCACTCGAAATACGACCTTTGGACACGTCCTTCTCGAGGAGTTTGTCCATGAACGCGAGACCTTTCTTTACTTGGTCGGAAGACCTGTCGTGCAGGAGAACAGGGACCTTGGCTCGAAGTGCAGATACGAGAACAATTCCTGTACCCATTTGACCTGCGCCTAGGACGCCTAAAGTGCGTATTCCGTGTGCTATCGACATACTGGCAGTGGATAGAGGGGGGGTAGAGAGTATTCACGTGATATACGTCACCGATGAAGGTCTGTTCGGCAGCTGTCGGCAACCACTTTACCGGTACAGATTTCCTTAAAAGGAAGGTATGTGGGCGCTTGATGGGCGCTAAATGGCAGTATACCGGTAAATACTGCTCCCTTGGAGCTCTCTCAGTCTTTACCGTATACGATGACGAGTACGCTGCCACCTCTAGTTCAAGCTGTCGCTGGCGCCATAGGAAGTGCCTCTGCCAATATTCTCACTTATCCATTAGATCTTGCTACTACTAGGGTACAGCTCCAGCATCCCAATTTCGTTCTACAGAAACATTCTCGACGCAGAAAGTTGGTCGGTATACAGCGAGGCTTCCGCGTTTTGAATCAGGTAATACGACAGTATGGGTTGTCTGCGGTGTATGATGGTATCCTCACCGATACAGGTGCGACGCTGTTATCAAAGTACGTTTCTTCACTCTGCTTTTTGACGAAACGTTTTCTCATTATCACGACTAGTTTCTTTTATTTTTATTTCTACTCCTTCCTCCGAACCCTTGTCCTCAAGGAACACAAACCTCCACCAAAATCAAAATCGATACCAAAGCTTACCGTCTTCCAGGAACTACTACTTGGCTTCCTAGCAGGCGTAGCTTCTCGTGCAGTCTCGATGCCTCTAAACATAATAACACTCCGACTCCAAACTGAACGGAGTACTAGCCGAAGCGCTAGTGAATCTGACTCTGGCTCCGACTATGGCTCTGAGGACGGAGAGTCCGATACTGATATTACCGCCATTGTCAAGAGAATCTATAAAGAACAGGGCCTGGCGGGATTTTGGCGTGGTAAGTTGCCCTTATATGCTACTGTCAACTTGAACCCTTTTGGTCTCACTCGGAATTGCTTTGCTGCGAAATAGGATTCAAGACAACCACGATTCTTTCCCTCAATCCATCTATAACTCTAGCGTTTTTCCAGGTCTTTCGTAGAATTCTACTTTTCTCTCGTCCCAGACACATTAGAGTGAAGGTCAAGACATCTACAATAGATCCTACACCGGGTGAAGCATTCATCGGAGGCGCACTCTCCAACTCAATAGGTGTGTAATTCCTCAATGCAAACGCGTGTTGAACGTCCTAACACATAACCATGACCCAAGCGGTAGCAATCCTCTATCCTCTAATTTTAGCCAAAACTCGTCTTCAAGTTAAAAGATCCTCAAATTTACTTCCAACCGAGAACAACCCTAATCCTACCAAGTCGGCATCGTCAGAAGCGACACTAACCTCAGTACTCTTGGACGCTTACCTAGGTCGGTATCCTGATGGTGCGGAAGGTAAACGAGAGGGTGGATTCAAAGGGTTGTATCAAGGCCTTGAGATGCAGATTTTGAAAGGGTTTTTGAGTCAGGGTGTAACGTTTTTGGTTAAGGGGAGGTATGTATACATAGATGATAGACATTATGGTTGACATGCTCATACCCTTTGTCTTTTGTAGGATTGAACAACTTATCGTCCAAGCCTACCTGCGGAGAAGAAGGGCCATGATTATTCAAGGAGCTGTTTAGAGTCGAGTACCATGTTCTTTCGAGATTAGGAAATTTAGTGTTGGCAAAATCGAGGGAATGACAGATATATAAATGGAGGGGAATCCAGTTTACCCACAAGAAAAGGAATGAACGATACGGAGAAAGCCCAAAATATACGGATCTGCATCGTATCATATCATCGTACCCAATGTTCAGAGTAAATTCTATGAATCATGGTCCACGATGAGGACTAGAGCTCGAAGGCTTGGACCTATTCCCACTCCCCGCTCGATCCCTCTGACCACCCGCAGAAGGTCCAGGAAAAACGAACCCAGCCCGAATCGGACTTGACCAACCACTATCCCCACCGTTCCTCTCCTCACCCCTTGCGTCGGGTCCTCGGATCAACCGCGCAATAGAAGCTGTATGTCTATGACCCTTTGCACCACCAGCTACAACCTCTGGTCCGGATCCATTACTAGCATTTTTCTGCCCACCATTTCCATTCCCATTCCCGAAAGAAGGAATGACAGGCGTCGAACCAGGCGCAGGAGATCTATACGTGATATCTTCTTCCTCCTCTAAAGATTTCCTCTCACCATCCCTATCATCATCTTCATCCGAAGCAAGCTCAAACTCCGCTTGAGCATCAGCCATAAATCCCCTTCCTCCCCCACCACCACCGGCTCCTCCGCCCCTCCCACCACCACGCTGACGGTCCCTAGGCGTCTCAAGATCATAAATCTCATATTTCGATCTCTGCGTACCCATTCGATACGCCGGTAACGTTCCATTCCCATTATCCGTAGCCCCCAACGGCGAATACGCCAAATGCGCTAGATTCGTACCAGGAGGCACTGTAGCCGCCGCAACACTCTTCAACTCATCCGGCATAAACAAATAAAAACAAGCCGTAGCTAGACAAGCACCACCGACGACATCAATGAGGTAGTGATGAGTCATGTACATTGTTGCCCAGTACAACACTCCAGCGTAAGCCCATACGAATTTAGTTGTTTGAGGGAAGAAGTGGGATATGAAGAGTGCTTCGAGGGTTGCGGCTGCTGAGTGGAGGGATGGGAATGCACCGAATACGAGGGGGGAGTTACCGAAGGTTGTCGTGTACCCGTGTGAGTGGAATAAAGCGTCGATACGGATGAGACCTCCAGGTGAACCTTTGACGGAGTAGTCGGCGGGTGTTAGACCGTAGATTAATTCGTACCATGGTGCAGCGCATGGGAAGAGAATTTGAGTGATGACACCTATGAGGTTCATATAACCCAACACTCTAGCCCAAAGATGGAGGGATTCTTTAACGCGGAAGAGCCAGAGGAATGCAGCTACGATGAATGGGATGGCATAGTGACCCACACCATAAGGAATCCAAGCGATGATATCCAGGAATGAATTGGTGTACCTCGTGAGGATATCAGAGATGTTGGCTCCGTACAACACCGACTCGAGCGTCGGGAGGAGGTACACGCTCACGGTAGGTCTATAATCCGATGGTATGAACCTATTAGAGTAAAACGCTAGGAGATAAGCTAAGACTGGTGTTGCTGGTATAAGAAACTGCGACGTCAGTGGTATTAGGATTCCTAGAGTGTAGAGGAAGGGTATCAAGAGTTTGTAGGGAAATGGTGGGACTGTCATTATGATTAGCCAGAATGAGGCTAGGAGGAAATGGAATAGCCAGATGCTGTCGCTCCAGGTCCATTGGTGTTTACGGAGTTTTGTTAGTGTGTCTTGTGGGGAGAGAGATTTGTCTAGACGCCCGACTGCAGCCAGGAAGGCGTTTATGAGTGTGTGGCCTGTACGTCGGAGAGACGACATGTTGGGCACGACCTATAGGAGTACAAGGGATGAGTAAAAAGTCGGACCTGCGAGAACTGGTGGGTTCCAGGTGGCCTTCAGCACACCCAAAAGCAAAAATGTCGAGCTCACTGACAACACACACCTTTTCCAAACCGTCTCCACGATGTGCAAGGTTAGAGTATAGGTTAGAGGAGTAGGAATGGGGATGAGCGACTGATGGGATGCTGGGTCAGCAAATGTTCGGGTTTCATCCTCGATAGCCTAATCATAATTACGCGAGCCAGAAAAAGAAATCTTCAGGCTTTTCAACGAATTATCATGTTCCCTATACAATCACCCTCATATATACTATCCTTCCAGTTCTCCTCATGGTACCCGACATTTCAAAACCTCAGTATAAAATCAACTATAATCAGGCCTCTACCAAAGGAGTTTCGCGAATACCTCGATGCGGATGGTGTCTTTCTTCCACAGGGTTCCGAGGACGTGTTGGTCGTTCGTTCGTTTTCTAGGCTCTGTCTGTAACAACAACAATGTGATAGGCCGGCGGAAAGTACGCTTTCTGATGGTGAAGATGAAGATGAAGATTCCGAGAGCGATGAAGAGGGAGAAATGCAGAAGTTTGCGTTCCCAGAATTGGATAGGATGATTAGGGATTGTATAAGAGAATATGGATCTGTATTCCCAAAACTTAACTTTTCTTCTCCGAGAGTAAGGTTTTCTCTCGTTCAACGTATCATTGACTTCTCACTTTTATCCATAGGACGCATCTTGGATCTTACCGGCATCTTCACCACTGAAATGTACGTCCCCCGCTGACGTTTACATGCTCCTTAAATCATCCGATTTTATCACGCATGATTTGAGTTCGACTTCTGTCTTTGAGGGATGCGAGTCGGGATCGTCAGAGGTGTATCAACTTGAACTTGTGTTGAGGAAATGGTATCCTATCGATCGGAGTAGGGAGTTGAGGTGTTTTGTTAGGAATAATAGGTTGCTTGGTGTGTACAGTCATTCAGCTTCAGGAACATTGTTTTTTATGATTTGATTATGCAGGTATTTCTCAACGAGATACCAACTATTACGACTACCTAAACGACATAGCAACACGAACCAAAATCGTTCAATCCGTGAAGGGGTTCTGGGAAACGAAAATCAAGCCTTCTTGGACACAAAATGAAGATTGTCTGTATCTTTTACCTGTCTTCACGTCCGCCTTACTTATACTTTAACAGACGTCTTTGACTTTTTACTAACAAGAGACCTATCTCGAGGGCACATCGTAGATTTTAACCCCTACGCAAGACGTACAGATCCTCTTTTGTTCACTTACGAGGAACTCCAGGACCTTTATACTACCCCTGACTCTACCACAGACACAGAACCTGAATTCCGTGTCATCGACTCACGGTCGCATCCAGCGGCCAACGCAAATTCACCGGCTCATCAACATAATATGGTTCCGTTTGAAGCGCTCAGTTTGAGCAGTGGGAGGGATATTGAAGAATTTAAAGGGATTTGGGAGGAGAGTATTAGGGAGAGTATGAAGGATGGGGATGATGAGTCGTAGTCCTAGGTTTTCGAGGATACGTCGTAACATGAAAGTCTGCTCTCACCGCGTATGTAAGCGTTCTGTTCGTGATGGATTCTCATTCTCAAGCTACCCACTCTCCCATTGCTGCAACCATGTCATCTGTGTTTTCACCCGACTCTGCCTACCTTCTAGTGCTAATCGCAAAGGTTAAATCAGGGTCCGGGTTAGCCAGTGAGAGCAGTCAGTAAATGTTCATCGAATCTTTCACGCACAGCTCTTTAAAGACTGTTTATTTCTGATTTAGCACTTTATGACCATGATACACCCATGCTACGTTATACAACCGACGACGAGTCTATCGTGGCGTGGTTCCACCCATTGAATACAGCTCTGACAACAGATGCTGTGAAAAAGGAGCTACTCCGAGTCGTTTCGACAGCGACGGCGACAGCAGCATCGCCATCAGCATCAGCATCGGAATCAGCGTCAGATTCGTTGAATTCGGATCCGGTGAGGGTGGAAGCTCGATTCTACGACTCGCAAGATCCGACGAATGGCCAAGATTATATGGAACCACATTTTTTGGTGTCTGTCGCTATGACGCCGAGTGCTAGTTCAGAGAGCTCGTTTAATGACTGGTACGAGCAGGAACATATACCGCTTCTTAGTCGTGTACCTGGATGGATGGCTTCCAGACGATTTACGCTCGTTCATGCTACTGGAGGCGCACCTCGGTACCTCGCGCTACATGCGTTTAGGGAACTATCAGCGTTTGATACGCCGGAGTACAGAGAAGCTACGAGTACACAGTGGCGAGCAGAGGTTGTTGGGAATGTTATTGAGAGAGAAAGGCTTTTATTTTCTAAATAAAATACAGAATTTTATTCAAGAACGTTCTGAGAACCGAGTCATCTCCAGTCGTCGTCAGCAACATGTGACTTTCTTCCATTGTCGTACCAGTCTACCACGACCAACTGCCTCTTTTTATTTAAGGCTGGGCTGCCGCCTACCACATGTTCTAACATTTTTCTTTCACACCATCCTTTCTTTTTTCCTTTTTCCACTCTCAACTACTTACTCTCAATCATCTGTGTTGTGGTTGGCAACGGCAACCCGGGAGTTGTTCGTAACTCGAGCTTGACTGCAGTGACGCCGGCACGGTGATCTTTGTACGTCTTTCAACCTTGCTGTCACTCAGCCACCCTACATATTTCTTAATTTCTTTCATTTCAAACTTAGAAGCAGTCAAGTTCTGAGTATACATACATAGCTTTCGCTTTCGCCTCCTACCACCACCATGACAAACGCAGAAGAGGATGGGGACGGGTGGCGAAGACCTTCCACTGGTTGGCAACCTTCGTACGACGAAGTATCCTGGGCGTTTTCTGCTCCATCACCACCACCTTCTTCCAACCCTCACGACCGACGTAAACCAAGTCAAAGACCTCATCGATTTGTAGGTCTAGCCTTGGGTCTAACAAAGGAACCCTCCGTCGTAGATCCTCAACTCGAAGAGCTCGAGCTGAATGTGAATCATATTGCAGTTAGGGTTGCGTGTGATGCAGTTTGCGAGTACGAGAGGAACGTTGGCATTGGGCTCGACCTCGACTTTGGGTCCGGCTCCGGGGTTCCGGGCGAAGCTCCAAATTTATCTCGGACGATCGAGGAAGAGGAAGTCTTGGTCGGTCGGAAGCAATGGGAGGTGATTATCCGCGATCTCTTTGCGGATCCAGTTGTGGACAGTTCCAGTAGTGCTACGAGTGATCACGAGTCGGAGGATTCGTCCCCTGGTTTGAGTCATAGTACGACGACGTTGTCTAGCTTGGATTTGGCGGAGTGGGATCATGTTCTGTCGACGCCTAAACCGTCGTATCCTGCTACCACTAGGACTAGGAGCTGTAATAGCAGCCCCATCCCAATAGGTGGTGATTCACCATCCAAGTTGAACGTCTTTGCATCGAGCTTCACCCCCGGAATTCGATGTCGTACGACAATCCCAATCCCCCCACTTACTTTCTCCTCAGACTCTTCCCCAAAGACAACCGCCAGCTCACCCTCCCCACCTCTCACCGATTTCATATTCCCACGACCCCCACCTGCCCCGCTTGACATACGCGTATTCCCGAAAATGAAGCTGGAGAAAGACGAACAAGGGTTCTTCACTGGAATCGAAGAGGAGCTTACACCGAAATCTCGTTCGACGACGACGGGACTTTTGCCTGCGTTTTTACAGCAAGAGGAAGGATCTAGGCGTAGGCCTTCCTCGAAGACTCGTGCGATTGTGGATCGGTTGCGTTCGGCTTCGCAACGATATGGATCGACGGCGCCTTCAAGGGAGAGTTCTAGTCCGAGTCCTCTTGATCAAGGTGTTTTGTATCAAGGGGGCACAATGTCGGATGATGATAGCTGCAGCAGGCAGAGTCGCTCGCCTGGTGCTGTAATGGATGACGGAGAGGGTTGGATCGGACTGAACGAGATGCAGTCCGAGTCGAATTCTTTAGTGGCCAATGCCACTACCAAGGCGCAGAGGAGACGTGATTTGTTTATGGCACTGACGAAACATAGTCGTAGCGAGCCTAATCACGTTTCTGTGTCCCCTGCGGAGACGAACACGACGAAAGAGAGCGAGTCGCCGAAGAAATATTCTTCGGAGAGAGCTCTGTCGATTTCTTCTACTAACTCGTCTTCTTCGATGCCTCCGACGCCTGATACGTCGTCGGATGGCTGGATTGAAGGTCCAGCGTTGGTTGTGCCCGTGCCTGTGCCTCAGAATCAGAGTCAGAGTCAGAGCAAACCACAATCGCAATCGCAAGGGAAGAAGAACCCGTCCGCTTGGGGTTCCCATAAGAAGAGGAATTCATCTTCTACGGATAAATCGAGCGTACCGGCGGTACCTGTCTACCCCACGCTCAACACAGCGGCGCCTCGCCCTGTCCCTTCTCATCCTCATCCCCATCCCCACCATCACCCTCACCCTCATCACCACAATCATCCACGTTCCCATGCATCACACCCCTCATCGTCGTATGTGTATGGGTACCCTCCTGCTGTCGTTGGACCCATACCAATGGGTTACCCCCCGTACCCAATGATGCCATATGCAGCAACGATGCACCATGCACATGCGCCGCCTCATACTCATACTCACGTCCAGCATCCGCATCCGCACCAACGAGCACGGGGTGTGGCTGTTCCACCTATGGCGGGGTATATCCCCGCGCCTGCTGGGAACGTACCGGTACCGGTACCGTATATAACTCCTCACCTGAATCATTCGCAGATTTTACCTGGATTTGGTCCGGGTGCTGCTACTGCTGCTAGCGCTGCTGCTGCGATGAGAACTGGGATTGTCACGCAGTGGTGAGGATATCTGTCGGATCCTAGTCCTTCGAGTTCCTTCGAGTCCTTGGTTCTGTTTCGAGGAGTGAAACAATGACGGAACGTTTGTAGATTTTTTCTTTCGTTGTACGACTACGAATTATTCCTCCCGCCCCCTTTCGTGATTGGTACGTGATACATAAACATACATAACGCAATTTTTTTTTGGTTTTAGTTTGTTGTCATCCATCCATCCATCCATCCGCAACTTGTTGCATTGTTCATCCCCACCATATCCATATTTCATGTGTCCTCTTTGGTGTTTCGATGATTCTGTTGCATTTTTCTTTTTCCTTTTGACTTTTTGACTGTTCGCCATTACATATGCTATACATACTAAGCCTCTTGGAGAGCGCCCTCTCAAATGTTTTTGGCACTTGGACCTTCTTTCCTTTTCTCCTTTCGATTTTCTGGTCCTCACTCATGATCATATTCATATTCATATCCAGATTCATTGCATCCATTACTCATTCCGACCCTCTCCCATCCACGGGTTCATGGTGTCTGGTGTCGTCGTTAACATTGTTGTCCATAGCTTTTTTACCTCCTCGTCTGTTCTGTTCTGTTCATAATTGAGGTCTCCCTCCGTACTATATCGTATATTGTTTGTTACTTACATACGTACATACATTCCTCGTCTGGGTTCGTGTAGCACCACCATATGCTTCTTGTTTTCTTTTGTAGGCTCTGTCTGTTATTATTCCTGCTATGATCATTCCTCTACATAAGTACTTATCGATATCGCTTCCTCTTTCCTCTCACTGGGAATGTACCCCACCCGTAAAATATTTAGCAAAGAAATAAATAAGGACCTTTGTTATTGTGTTAATGACTATGCGTGAAAGCGAGTATCTAAATACCTCCAGGAGATGGAGAGGGAGCAGCATCCATGTATGCTATATAGCTTATAGCTGAATTACAATGACCCAATCCTTCGTAATCAAAGCCTTAGGATCCTTGATACTAAGCAAACTAGGTGTTCCTTCCTTTTTATCCAACGAAGACAAGCCGGGGGTATACTCCCACACCAACTCTGCCCCACCTTCAACCTTAACACTAGTAGGCTTACCACTCAATCCAACAACTACGACCTTCTCCACCCTCACATCCTCAATAGTCTTAGCGAAAGCATTCGCAGGGTTGAACGTAGTCAACGCTGCTCCATCAACAGCCTCACCAGGCTTCTCCTTCCCTAAATCCTTACTAGTAATCCGCAAAGTCTTCTTCTCCTGGCTAGCAACGAATTCACGCCAAACAAACTCGCCTTTTTCGTGAGAGTATGATTCACCGTCGTCAAGGTATAGCTCGCCTCTTGCGGTCCCGGTTTTGCTTAGGGCAACGCGTAGAGTGAACGGATCGAGTTTCATGAGAGAGGAAGAGCGACGCGGACGTTCGCGGGTGGCGATGATTGATCCTCCGCGTATGAAGAGGGGGATCTGGTGGAGAGCTGCTGGGACGGTTATTTGTTTTCCTTTGGAGGCTCCACGGTAGGCTTGGTGAGTGAAATAGTCGTAGTAGACCTATCGCATTATCTGTGAGAAATCGAAAGTACGATTAGAACTAAAAACAAACCTGATCCTCGGGTAGGTAGACCGTAGCTTCGTTAGCATCTTTTTGAGTTACTGGTTTGACTAGGAGCCCAGACGATCCAACAAAGAACTGATCGTCAATCTCAAAACCGTTCTTGTCCTTAGGGAACATAACATAATGAGGTCTGGATATTCGTCAACATAAGGAGCACCTTTAAAGAAAATAGTTAAAACTCACCTAACGACAGGTATCCCAGTCACAGTAGTTTCCCGGAATGCAGTGTACCAAACAGGAAGCATGCTATATCTAAGACGAAGGATATCTCTAACTATACTCTTGTACGGTTCCTCAAGCAAATACGGTTCACGTCTCTTGGTGTCAATATGTGCGTGGGCACGGAAGAATGGCGAGAACGCGCCGACTTGGTACCACCGGACGAGCATCTCAGGTTCGGGATTGCCGAAGAAACCACCGACATCAGCTGCAGATAATTTGAGCATACGAAAAGGTATGAATGAGTCAGGACGAATCAACTTACACCCAGCGAAAGTCATTCCTGCGATACTATTGGCGAGAACCATCTTGATACCGACAGCCATGTGTTCCCAGGTTCCTAGGTTGTCGCCCGTCCACATAGCCCCCAGACGTTGAGAGCCAGCATAGAACGAACGTGTGAGGACGAATGGTCGTTTGGGAGGATCAGAACGTGCTCGGACGGCTTGCATGGTGAGATTGTGCTAGAAATCGGGTCATTAGCAGCGTTGATGAAATCTTCAGGACAAGGACGTACGAAGAGCATTCCGTTGATGTTATGCACGTCGCGATGTTCCCATCCACCATAATGAATGTTATCCCTTGGCATGCTAATTTCTGGTCCGTTGAAGACAGAGGGCTAAAGAACACTGTCAATCATTACACCGAACAAGAGTTCGATCAAAGTAGGAAGCTGACCTCGTTCATGTCGTTCCAAATGTGAATACCCTCTGTACTTTCAGTCCATGACCAACCGTCCTCGAGCTTGTTTGTCTTGAATTTCGAAATCCACCAATCCCAGCTGGCGGGGTTGAAACAATCGAGCCACGAGCTGCTACCGCTCCAGCACCAGCCTTCATATTCACCCTCCCCGCTCTTTGGCTTGACGAGAAGGCCTTTCTCGGAAGCTTCCTGATAGACAGGGTAGTTGGATGTTCGCTTCAGGTGTGGGTCAATAATGACGACCATCTAGACGTGACTTATTGTTAGTCTTGATATATTGGTTTGGACGGAAAACCAACCTTGCGTCCCGTAGCGACCACATCGTTCGTCATCTCAACCGGGTCAGGGAACGTCTTGTGATCCCAGATGAAGTATTTGTGTTCGTCAGCGTACTCGATATCCAACCAGAACACATCAGCAGGTATATCCTCCTCGTCAAACCTCTTCTGTACAGTACGAATATCATCGGAACTGACGTAGTTCCATCGACACTGATGATATCCCAAGCTCCATTGCGCAGGGAGAGCCGTCGTACCAGTCAGACGCGCGTATTGCGCGAAGATAGCCTCAGGTGTAGGCCCAGGGAGTATGAACACGTCGAGAATACCAGACTCGGAAATCCAATGTGTTTCGGTGGATTTCTCTGATGAGTGGGACACGTCAATCCATGTCTCCGAGCCCACGGCGTTGAAAACTCCAACAGTGGAATCGGCAGAGTGAGCGTGCATGACAGGAATAGAACCGTAGAGAGACATGGGGGAGGACGCGAGATATTCGAATACGTCCGYATTATACAAACGGAAGGGATCTGAGAAKGTCGGTGATTCGCCGGTCGTACTRGGGAGGGCCAAATTAGTGGCGTGCTGRGGAATTCCATAGACAGTTCCRTGATTAGGGAARSAGATGTCGAGTGAAAGGGATTCAGGACCTAGAARGAGCTGTCAGARCGGTTATGGTAACTGRATGATTTCCACTTACCTTTTGGCTTTGAATCAGTCCATGATGAGAATGTCTCCTCCCAATAGGCGTCTTCATCTTCGCCTTCGAACCAGGCGCGTGGGTTCTCAGCCTTCACGACAACTTGTTCGTCGGACCCCTCCTCTGAGACCACCTCCTCAACTTTTTCTGACTCCTTGGTGCGGAAGTGTTCCATATGAAGTAAACCTTGGCCATTGAGTACCACCTGCTCCTTTCCGTTGCGCGAAAAAGATACACGCAGGGGCTGGTACGTGACAACCACTTCATGCTCCTTCTTGTCACCGTAAACTGCGCGCAAGTCCTTCTTCCCAGCAGTCCAAGAAATGGTCTTGCTAATGATTGGCTCTGAAACGAGGGCCCACGACGCCGCTTCGTCATATCGCTTCCTTAGCCCGTCCACCTCATCCATTCGCACTCTGACAACTCCATCTTCATGTATCCTCACTTCCAAACCAAACTTGATATCCGGATAAAGGGAAGACTTGACTGCAGCTTTAACAGTTGCCTCTGAAGACGAAACAGACACAGAGGCAGGATCCACGGAGTAAGGCGACTTCCATGAAGCTTTCGCTTCTTTTGCTCGAGCAGAGAGGGCGCGACCTCTGCGACAGAAACCTGCCTGGTTACAGGTCTTGAAGTCCTGCGACTTGACTGCTAAAACATCAGGTGCCGCCAGGAGAATAGAGGCGGCACCGAACAGCGCGACCCAACGCATCCTCGACCGTGAAACCTCGACTCTCTTGGTTCGGGGGGATTCACAGGTAATTGAGGGAAAATGTAAGTTATAGTAGACACAAACTGAGAACACGTCCAACAGATTGACACGTCCCACTTTCGGTGTAACGTAATTCCCCCGCTAGGCGGCTTACTTGAGCATTGTCCACGATTCCAAGCGTACTCTAGGGCTCTTTCAAATACCTGCGAGAATTGTGCAGAAATAAAATCGATTCATCAATGATAGAAATACTTCTTTATAACACGAAAGATAACTGTGGACACCAACCGCTTCCTCATGTCTTGAGAACTCCAGTCCCATGGCATAGTGGTATGTTCAAATGAAAGCCTAATGAATACAACGGATACAAATTAAGTATTGCTTTATAGCGACGTTTACAGCTACTCAAAGTAGTAGTACGGATGTAAGTAAATATATGTGCTTGTTGTGTATATATGCAAATAATCCCCGGATGAAAAGAGCAACGACAACGAAAAAGATTGTTGATACAAACAAAAACCCCAAGGTCATAGCTTACTCGCCGAATTCGCACCACCCGGTGTAGACAAAGATGGTAATCTCTGAATAGGTTGCAGTTTACGCTTGATATCTCGTAGAATCGTAGTCTTGGGGTGCCATTCGCGGAACGCATCTCGGAGTTGTGTGATCTCGTGCGAGAAGAAATAGGCGACCCTCTCGTCTGCGATTAGGTCACGTAGAGCCCAAGGAATCTAAATAAGAGAAGTACATGTTCCAGTGAGACAAGCGGCTTTAGGGAGGGAACAAAAATATTTACCTCATAGTCATTCATTTCTGTCGAAGCATTGAAAGGCTCCAGCTGAAGTTCAGGATGTTCTTCAAACCCATCATTGCTCAAAAACAAGTAGTTGACCGCCAGTCTAGAATGATAAAACAATCTCAGCTACCTTCACATATTCTAGGGAAACAGAAATAGCTAACGAGAAGGTGGCCAGCTCCTCGTATGCCGTAGAATGCCCGACACCACTGAGAGATCCAGCGGTGGCTTCGGACAGGTGAGCAAGAAGCCCACTATCAGATAAACCGCAGTTGAGTATGCGAAGTAGCAGGACAAGTAAATTTGATAAGAAGTCAGAAGAGCTACGAATGGTGATTTTGAACAAACCATCAATTCGAGAGCAGTAACAGACACGTACTTGTATGCATCGCCATCGATGTAGAGCGCACGAAGAATTAATGGATGAGACACCGAAGTGAATAAGCCGGAATAGATAGGTACAACTTGATCGTTGAGTGATGCGACATATACCATCTTCGTCTAGAGTTGAAAGATGAAAGCGTGCTCTTTCATGAAAATAAACACCTAGACCTACCCCGTGGTGGACAACATTTCGAAGAGCTTTCACATATGCCTGGGAAACCTCACTCTCCGTATTCTGAATCATGAAGTCAGACTATCACTAACACACAGGGGCTGTTAATATACACACCTGAAAGTCAAAAAGTTCTCTCGCTGCAGCCGTTTCAAAGTACTAGAAAAAACCATTAGCCACATACTGAGCGACAGGTAGCGATATGAGCGTACCTGGATGTACGGCTGTAATAAGGAACTAGAGCTCAGATACCTCAAAGGACCTAGATGAATCCCACACAATGCCAAGCAACACACTCTCTGGGGTGGCTGCGGGATCATATTCACTCCAACATCTGCAAGGCCCTCTGCCATGCCGTTCTTGGCTGTACGAATGTGCCTATCGCATATAAGACGGTCCAGTAGATGAGTAGACACAACAGAGCCTTGCGAATGCGTAGCAACAAAGATGACATCGGCGTCATGTAAATCGTCCATCCAAGATTGGTTGGAAAGCAAGCTAGCATATAACCTGAGAGAAAGAGGAAAAACAAAAATTGTTAGCTACAGAGCGGTTAGCGCGGAGAATGCCATTACGCACTTCTCCACTCTCTTATTAATCGTTCCTTCTCCTTCCAAAGGTATCTTCGTGATCTTGTCCAACTTCACACCATGCTCCTCCTGGAATACCTCAAGCGCTTGTACCATCATATTGACGAATTTGGTACTAGTTCCAGTTGGCTGGACGAGGGCAATTCAATCTCAGGAATATATCAAATGGAAAACGAACACAAACCTCCCCAAGAACAGATCGCATAACCGCGCCTACGATAAAAAGGAGAAACCACGAATCAACATCACTTCCCCTTCTATGCGTCCATGAACCACGTACCAGGGAACCACCCATGTATTCCAATAACCACCACCTTCCTACACCCYCTTAACACATCCTTAATCCTTCYCATSCCACTGGAATCCTCAGAAGCCCTTTCCTTCCCCTTCCCTTTCTTAGCAGCTACATCCCGATTAGCAACAGCAGCCTCAATCACATCCCACGACCTAGGCAACTCATGCYCAAACGACAAAATACTATCTCGTTCCTTCTCCCTCTTCAGCAACTCGCCACCAACACCAGGCGGTGCCCCACTTCCACTACCACCAGAAATACTCCTCCGTCTGAGACTTCCCCTCCTAGCCCTCCTCTTCGTAGCACCAGCACCAGCACTACCTTCCCGAATAGCCCCAGCACTCGAATCGCTACCTAACAATACCCCGCTCACGTATCGCATCGTTCGACCGAGTGTACTGCCCAGCCCACCAGCTCCGGTATCCCCAGCAGGTAAATATGCCTCGGGCACATAATTCCTCGGCGCAGTATGGAACGTATCCACCCATGTCGGTAGAACGAGATTCGGTACAGGAGGAGGCGGAGCCGGGGTATTCGCTCCTGAACCTGGTTTAGACTTCGACTTCGACCTATTGTGAGCAGTATTCTTTGCATTGCCATTGCCGTTCTTGGGATCGTCTTGTGCAGCACCATCGGAAGGTTTCGTGGTTGGATTGTTGGATTTGTTCGACGGAGCAGGAGAGACACCTGTTCGTTTGCTAGCGATAACAGAAGCTTTGACAGAGTCTGAGACCGTCAGAGGGGGTGGCGGTTTCCCATTCGAAGCGACGTTCGTAGTATTCGAACTCTTCGTCGTGCTAACCGAACCAGACCTCCCGAACCTCCCTTTCAAAACATTATCCTTGGTCGACTTGGTAGGAGACGCAGGAACTTCTGAGAAGTCTCCTTTCGTAGCTGCAGGTGAAGGCGGGACACTCTTCTCCCCTTTCTCCCCTTTGGTAGAAGGCTTCGGTGAAGGTGGTTGAACATCCTTCGAATTCTTTACATCACCCTTCTTATCCTCTTCTTCCTTCTCCTTGATCCTTCGTGGATTCTGTTGAAGCGCCAAAGCCCTCATCAAAGTTAGAGCGGTAGAGGAGGTCTGTTTCGTAACCAGCTTATCCTCTTTCGTCTTGTCTTGTTCGCTCTTAACAGCCACAACCTCCCTCTCCCCTCCACTCCCCGGTTGTTCATCCTCCTCTAAATCCATAATCTCCACCCCATTCTCATCCCTCTTAATTCCATCCTCAACAACTCTATTCTCACCAAGATGTTCACCACCTTCCTGCAAATTTTTAACCATCAAATCTCTCCCGCGACCACTCAAAGAGAAGAACGAAGCCCACCCAGACCGGAGAGAAGAAGCCGAGTCTGAGATGGGATTACGTTCGTTCTGAGATGATGAAGATGCAGCAAGTACATTCGAAAGCTGCTGAATCTGAGTCTGAGACTCAGGAAGTTGTTCAGAACCCTTTAGCACACCCTCTTGCTCGGTATTAGCAACATCAGCGACATCCCCGTCCTTCCCCATCTCCCTCTCTCTATCTCTAGCCAACGCCTCTTCCTTAATCTTCTCCGACTCTGTCAACTCCTTCGCACCATCCTTCCCTTTCCCACTCCCATCATCCCCACCATCATCGTTCCCTCCACCCGGTCCACCCGGTCCACCCACACCTCCACCAGCTGGTCCATCCGCAGCACCACTCGACCCTGGTCCATCTGCACCAGAAGCAGAAGCAGGAGCAGCAGTTCCAGTTCCATACCCATACCACGTCCAGGGATACAACCAAGATGTCTGGGATGTATCCGCAGAGAACAACGAGGCTGCCTTAGGCTTTTGCTGAAGCTTTACTTCATTAGCATTGGCATTAGCAGTAACAGCCTCAGCCGTAGCTTTAACAGTAGCCGTAGACGCAGGCACCGGACTCGCAGACTCGTCCGAAACGTTTATAATCAAAGCCGGAGTCGGAGTGTCGTGTTTAGCGTTTTCAGACTCAGACTCAGAGACACGTTCAGTGTCAGGAGAAACTTTCGTTGTTGTATCACCTTCGGCGTCTATCGCCTTTCCTTTATCTTTAGCATTCGCATTCGCATTCGCATTCGTGTCCGTAGCTTCCTGTGTAGATGTAGACCCAGACGCTCCCCAACCAAGAGGTACGTAATCCCACCACGAATACGTAGAGGAGGTCGTAGTATTCGCAACGTCCGTTACAGGGTCCGTAGAGGCAGAGGTCGAAGTGAGACCCTCCGATTGTCCTGCTACCTTTGGATCGAGCGCAGGGGCAGTGGTAGTGGTAGTAGAGTCAAGATTATTGGCAGTTTCTTTGGATCCAACCGAAGGAGCAGTGACTTCTGGGTCCTTAGCTGGAGCCGGGGTGGATGTTGATACTGAATCTTGTGACTGTGAGGAGCCATTTGCTTGCGGTACACTTTCAGGGGTAAGCGAGCTGGGTACATCTGACGTGGAAAATCGAAAATAAGTAAGAGACTCCCAAAACGTTAGGATTAACAAAACTTACCCTTCACGTCCTCAACCTTACCCTTCTCACCATCCTCCTTCCCGTCCTTCTCCTGCTCCCTCTTAACCGCATCCTCCAACCGCATCTTCGGCCTCCCAAGCAGCGGAATACTAATACTAAACCGACTAGCAGAAGGATTGAGTGAATTCAGCGAATCCAGACGCGTGCGTGCGCGGATGGTACCCGTGGATCCTCCAGACGTAGAAGTTGAAGTTGAGATAGATTCTCCACTTGAGGCGGCATCAGCGGTTTGACCACCACCACCACCATCACTATGCTCTGCATTTCCTCCCGCTTCTACAGCACTCTCCACCTTCGACCCATCCCCAGAACCAGCTCCACGCACATCACGACCCACGATCTTTCCTCCCGACCCATCCTCATCATCCGAAACAACAGGCGTCCTAACCAACTTCGGTACCTCATCATCTATAGAGCTCGGGAACGAAGACGAAGCGGAGCTTACGTTCCCACTGAGTGGGCTAGGTGAAATGGGCGACGTGCCAGGACGGGGAGATGTCGAGGAGGACGACGGAGAGGAAGATGATGGTTTAGGGCGGTACGGGGCGAAGGCGTTGAACCATGTGGGGCGTCCACGTGGTGGGACCTTGGTTTGTGTTGGACTGGAAGTGGGWGCGGGGTGAGCACTTGTACTTGTGCTCGTGCTGGGGATGTTCTGTGGGGGTGTAGGAGGTTGAACTTGTAAAGGGGGTGGAGGGGCAGTACGGATTGTGTTTGTAGAGTAGTCTGTGTCTGTACCTAAGGCCTCTATAGCGCTTGCCAAAGCCTCATTGCTTTGCACTCCGCCATCCACTAGACTGTCTGGGTTAATCCTCTCTGAATCTCTATTTGTTGATTCTATATTCTGGTTTTCGGCGAGTGCTCTATGTGAAGAACGAGACATAGATTCGGAGACTGTTGCTGACTCTGACAGCGCTGGCGCAGTGGTTGGAGTGGCGTCGCCTGGAGTGCCAATGAAGATTTGAGCAGCCTTGCCTTTCCCGCCAGAGCGTCCCAGCGACGCAAACCACGTCATTCTACCTGGTGATGTAGATAGAGGTGTCTGCACCGCCGTCGAAGATGACGAAAGTTCAGGAGGAGAGTCACTGCGGGGAAAGGGGACGATGGATGAGGATACTACGTCATTTGAAGCGGAATTCGGGCTCGCAGTGGTATAGTCCACAACGATGTCATTAGTTTCAAGTACAGCAGGTGAAGACGTTGAGTTGCTTTAAACAGAGAGAGCAGTTGAGTATTCAGAGCTAATGACAAAATATGGAGCCACGTACGATGGTAGAACTGTATTGCTGCTACTGCCCTCACCCAAATCATCACTGACTGTTTCATTAGCGAACATATCTTGTAATCTAGTCCTTGGATTATTCTTCGAAGCCACAGAAGTCCTCCTACTTCCGTAGACAACCCCAGCAGCTAAACTTTGATCTCTCAGGCTATCTACAGCACTGCTGGAGCTCAACAGCCGAGTCCTTCTCGTAGATCTCTTGGTCTGGGTTTCTGTCGTAGACACCGTTTCCGGCTCTGCGAACACAAAGGATACACCAGTGCTCGGTGAAGCAAGTGGTGCAGAAACTAATCTCTTTCCTAAAGTCGAACCGTTACTGATGCTGGTGGCCCGCCAGGTGGGAGGGCGTGCAGATCGTGTCGTCGCAGTCGAGCGGGTAGAGTGTGAAGAGCGACGAGAGGTGCTCATCAACGAGGATGATGAGCCGAGATGTGTTTGATATATAGTATGTATTTTACAAGAAAGACGGATGAAGAGGAGGTGAATGCATTGACGCTGCGCCGCACGGTCGTCGCGATTAACGCTTCTACGTAAAGTAACACGTGCGAAGATAGCCGCAGCCACTCTTTTTTACTTACTACTGCTACTCCTCCAGTATTCGTATCCGATATGGTGTAGTGGCTAACATTATCGCCTCTCACGCGATAGCCCGGGGTTCGATTCCCCGTGTCGGAAATATGTATCTTCGGATTTGAGGGTATTTTTTGCGAGCTCAGTCTGAATAATCCAAAAATGGGTCACTCTCAGTTGTGGCCATTAACCGCACAACTGTGGCCAGGAGTAACAATGGTCTATCGTCTGCATAAATGCAGCTGACGTCTCGAGACAGCTCTTCAGTTTCTCTGGAGACCTTTCGAGATACATATACTCTGTACTAATTGAAATGTCGGTGGTGAGTACAATGTTTTTTTGGATTACAATCTTTATTGGCTTATAATGTTCACGCTAGATGACAACCCGTACCTTAGACCGCTCTGAGAGCTTGGATTCTTGTTCTTCAGCCAACACGAGTATCTCCTCCGACTCCGAGCACACCTTATCCGCCTACGGAGACATCTCCCACTCTGAAATAAACTTCGTTCCAACAGGTGACGATGCCCCCGCCTTGACCTCCTTCCCCAATCCCAATCGACGTGACCCGTCTTATCGTCGGAATGCTAAAAGACCTCAACCTCCGACGAACTCACGGAGGGGGACCATGATGAGAAATCTTCCCGCTGATGTACGTCCTTTTCGTCGTCCTAATTAGTGGAAGATAGAGATGCTCATACCGTACCCTATCATAGACCGATCTAAACGATTTCACTGCCCTCCTAGACAGTCTACGCGCCTCCCGCGACCGAGCCGAGGCCTCACATCGCCCCGTCCCATCTATCCGCGCCGAGCTCATAAAGAAGCTTGGTCTTGGTGTTCCACCTATCGGAACCGAAAATCAGAGGCCTATTAGTGCCGATACCTGTACCCCCGAGCAACCCCAAGCTAAACAAGTTGATCAGAGCTCGAAACCTCGGACAATGAGAAAAGTTCCTGCTCCTTTGCAGCTCAAGAACTCTACGTATCAAGTCCAGCCAGCTTCACCCTCCCCAATAAAAACGCAGGCCCCACCGAATACTCCGGCGTCTCCTATTTCCCCGAACGCCAAGAGACCCTGGCGCGGTAATGGTCC
Source organism: Neonothopanus nambi (assembly GCA_003987895.1). Classification (NCBI taxonomy): domain Eukaryota; kingdom Fungi; phylum Basidiomycota; class Agaricomycetes; order Agaricales; family Omphalotaceae; genus Neonothopanus; species Neonothopanus nambi. The sequence continues at coordinate 21,841 of RCHF01000487.1, read as the reverse complement.
TTTGCCACAGAGGCTTCCTCTGCCTCGGTGGGAGCTTCTTGATCCTGATGTTTCTCGTGAAGGGATGAAGTACAAGGTGAAAGTGAAATAGTGGTGTCGTAGTTAGCGGTGTATCATTTCGTTGGATTTTTTTGCTACTCTATGCTCTTTGGTGTAATGTCATCGGCGATTGTTCAGATTCTTTGGACGTTTGTTGTCACGTGGCCTGGTGGTTGACTGTTGTATCGCGGAAGCGCGTCTTGACGAGAATCTTCAAGCTTTCGAGCCCTCTTTGCTTCAAAGGTCCATTTCCGAATACCAATCACAACAAAAGAACTCAGCAGACGCTGCTCACGATGTTCGAGGTTGGTAATCAAGTAAGTATGGGATCCCGTAAAATCGCTTTTCTGTGTACTTATCAAGACCATGATATATAGAGTGTAGAAATAGATCTGATTTCAATGGTCAGCAGGCTATCGCTCTTGGCAGATACGCTCAAGGTATCAGGTCAGCATCCAACCGCTGGATATTGCTCTACTTGTGCCGGACGACATTTATGAAGACGCGTGTGCACCTCTCAGTGCGGCACTATTCAACCCGGTTAAACGCTACCTATAAAACGCTGAGCGGATGACGTGAATTCCACATTTTGCTGATAAAGTACAACCCCTCCTACAACCCAGCCATTATGCATTCTTCGGTTGTCTTCCGAATTACTCTTGAAGTCTTTGAGCCGGGTCACGCTAGAGACTGCTCAGTTTATTGTTATCCCTGCACGAATCAGAATATAAGGTCTGGAGTACCCTCATAGCAACTGTCTAACGATGATAAACACTTCAGCCTTCGATCTCTTCCCTGTACCATCGAACCCGCCTTCTGTAACCTGCCCTAATCGTTCACCGGGGATATCCCCAGAGTCGACCAAGACCCTTCGGGATGTCCTCAAAGTCAACCACGAAACATGGGATATCTGTATCGATGATTATGGTCGCCACAAGTGAGCTCAAAAAAATCTACCGCGAGGCCTGTATATCTGATTGCGCTCTAGCCACATTTCTCATCATGCACTGGCGCTGTGGGCTTTAGGAGCTCAGAAGGAGTTCATTAAGGCCGGTTACGAGAAGGATACTGTTCTGCAAAGGCCAGCTACAAAGGTTCCAGAGACCATTACCCAGGAGAATTTCTATTTGCATATTGGTGATAGAAAGTATGTCGCCTACAGAGACCTCTGATGAACCGTGTTTGCTTACGAGCTTTGCTAGGTATTATCCGGCTTATACTAAATTCTTTACCGAAATGGTGAAACAGAAAGAATTTGGAGAACTTCTGGAAGAATATATCTTTTCCCCGAAGGCCAATTTTGGTTCTACTAATGCTTCGGGTGAACATCCTGAGATGTTCAATCGCTTTCTTGCAAGCGTCATACACCCGATGATTCATGTTGGATATGGCATTGAATTCGGTCTCCCTGGAATGATAGTTGAAGGTCTGATCAACTTGGTTTAATATGACGGGGCATAATCTAATCCAAGTCTTAACAGGTCTTGCTGAAACCACTTTTCATCCCAAGGATAGTTCGCCCATTCTACCGGAAGCCTTCTTTGATTCAGTGTGGAAAACCGCGAATGAAGGTCCAAACCAGATGCAGCCGTCTGTACACGCCTTCACCATCGTGGCTAGAATTTTGAAAGATCCCAAATCCGCGCTCCCCGAAAAACCCAATCCAGAGAATATGTATTTGAATGTCACATCAAACGAGGCGATAGTGAAGTCATTATACGAGCATGTCTCACAATGGACTATGAACGCCTCTGACCCAAAAGAGGTTGAGCGTAAAATCGAGGAGATTCAATGGCTCACTGTTCTCCTTTATGCGATACCAGGTGCCGATACTAAAGATGTTGAATTCAACGCTGACTTTGTCAAGTATGTGTATTTTATGATCCCGTTGTCAATTGGTATTTGACACGTTTCTTTCTTTTTGATCAGCATGCACTTTGTAACTGCTTCCCTCTTCCTTCCGTCCCTTGTAACATGCCTTTCGCCCATGTCCCAAGTCCTTCTCCTTCGTGGTTTCCTCACAGTCATTCTTGCTTGGTGGATCGCCAACTCACGCCCGAGTCTCAACATTGCAGCTTTCTTCGCAACCAATATTGCGGATACCTTACCATCTGGACCTTCCTCTGCGAAACACAAAGATGCCGTGTCGTCGCCAGTAGCTACTGGAAACGCATGGTTGCCGCTCATGCAGGACGCCATCATTCACCCTGATGACCATTACGCTAAACTTATCCGGGCGTTGGCGCATTTCTCAGTGGTATACGGATCGAGAGAGGCAGGTTATTTCGCTGGTACGGAGTTGGAAGGTGCTGAGTTGCTAGATGGGACACTGTTTGTTCGAACTGCGGGATTGACGGCTCGGAGGTTGGCACGTACTACGCCTAATGAGTTCTTGGTTTACTTTGACTTTATGGGATTCTATGAAAATCGTAAATAGTGGACACAGATGTATCTTTCTTTACCTCTTTTTATAAACCACACAATTTTGAGCTTGCTCATAACCTAAATAAAGGCTGTCAATGGCCAAGACGAAGTCTGATGATCATGGGTACTATTTACCATTGCTCACCGAACTTGACAAGAACCTGACAAAAACTTCGCCTGCGAAGCTGGCACTCAAACTTATTTTGAATTGTCACGAAAGTACCGTGTTTCGAAAGACTGCTTTTGTTATTCCTGTGTTGAGCATTCGCTTTGTATTTACTGTACATAAATACCCCGAAGATTTTTCAAGTCCCCGCTCGGCGCTCGAACTTGATTTCAAGGATCAATTCCATTGCCAAGCCGCTTACTTACTCAAAGGATCTAATAGGCTGGCATCAAATTTGAATTTGAACAGTTATCTCCAGTGAGCTATACCCTGGTCCGCCGGCTCATCACGTCACCACGAACAGTTGCTTTGACCAACGACCGATCCGACCCTCCGACATTTACCGCAATAAGCATGTAAAGTGTTGCCTACTTATCAAAAGTTTGGGGAGAGTTTTGAGGGAGAAGCAACGACTTTAAATTATGTATATAATTGTACAAATGAGACAACTTTAAAATCCCTATTGCCCAATGTAAGTAGACTCATTTAACTAATTAGAATTATGGACAGAGAGATCGATCCAGGTGGTAAGTCCGTATGAACGAGCGCAGAAGAGTAGTGAAGGTGATGGTAGTGGTAGTGAGGTGCATTGTTGGTAGTTTGAACCAATGATCAATCTCGTCTCGAATGTTTGATAAATCTACTCGCTTTCTTCTCACTTAGAGCTGATCGGGAGTGAGGGCGTCGTAGATGGGGCAAAGGTCACTCCAAGCAGCTACAGAGAATAATGAGTACGGTGAAGGAAACGAAGAGATAGAAGAATTACTCACAGGAAGGAGTGATAGCACTACCCCAGTCAGCGACATCCTCGGCAAAGACGATGGCAAGACCGCTAATATCGAAACCAATCAGCTTCATAGAGCACGGAGAGAGTAAGGGATACTTACGCCTCCAAGTGCCAGTCAATGTGGCAGTGAAGGAACCAGGGACCAGCATTGTCCGTGGTGAAACGAATGGTCACGTTGTCGCCTGCAACACCAATGTTGACGACGTCACGACGAGGCGGGTTGACATAGTTGTAGACGTCGCTGCTGGCACTACGAACGACATCGAAGACGTGGCCGTGCAAGTGGAAGGGGTGTCCACCGCCAACAATACCACCGGGCATAGAGATTTCAATAGAGGAGTTAGCAGGAAGCGGGTACACAGAGCCGGACGGGAGAAGACTGTCAGCGGTTTGAGCTCCACTGAGGATCTGCAGCAAGACCGGGACAGTGGGAGGAATGAACTGAGCACCGTTGACAGTGAAGTTTCCGTTCTATTCGTCACTTGTTAGCCAAGTATCAATCGTCATGAGGCTAAATAGACACGTACGAAAGCGAATGCCAAGTTCAGAGCATAGTCAACACCGCCGGCTTCGGGAGATCCAGGAGCGCCAGGGTTTTCAAGAGGCTAAATATGCAGAGAGACCTCAGAAAACCAAATATAACAGCGGAAGCTCGAGAAACACGTACGACTAGTGAGGTCTCTACCAGGGGGTTTACGCTGTCAACCTCGGGGGTGGAAGGCTCAACTGCATCGGCGCCGACGTATCGCAGGATGGCAGAGTTGATGCCTCCAGAATAACCGCTGGTACCAGTGGAGGGGTCAGCACGGATCCAGTAGTTGTCAACTGTCTGGTTGGCTTCAAGCTATGTGAGAGAATTTGTCAGAACCAGGTAACCCTGTCGGCTTGAACTAGGCGCTTACAATGAATGAATATCTTTGTGCGGCGTAGATTTGAATGGAGTCGACAGCGAGCTGTTCGTGGTTCACACCGTCAACTTCGATTATGGTCCTATAAAATCTCGAACTCAGTGCTGCCCTTTCACAATCAAACAATCAATCACGTACATGGTATGATTGTCAATGGAGAACACAAAGTTGGGGTCACAAGCAACATTGATGAGACGCATTCGGTAGCTGTAGACACAATCAGTCAGAGGCTGAAACATTAACAAGCCGGTCGGACAAGTACTGACCGTTTTCCTTGAGTGACAGAGATGACGGCAAGTTCTGTCGAGTTACCTCCGGAATATCGTCCGAGGCCATTGATAAGCGTAGCGTCGGGAGCCCTTTCAAAGATAGTCAGCATAAAAACCCGGCGAAGCTGTAGCTGCAAGACATACGGGAAGGTCAAAGTCTCAGCCTTAGCGTGGTACCAGTCAGCAAGTGTGATGATGGTAGTTTCTGAACATCCATGAATCGATGAGTTACATGATTAKCAAWYATGAACAGTAGAGGAATACAAACCATCATCCACGTCGTACAGGTCCGCATTAGGATCGTCGGGATCGTAGATAACGAACGGACCTCGAAGACCATCACAATATTGCGTCGCTACGCGTCGCGTTGAATCAGTCAAGGAGAAAAGGCGCGCGCAAGAGAGGTTAAGGCTTACATAAATGGGAATGGTACCAGAACGTCCCAGCCTGGTCGGTGACCGGGAAGTTATACAGGAAGGAGTTGTTGGCAGCAATAGGACACTGGGTGACGAAAGCGGGTCCGTCAGCCCAGTTGTGACCGGTATTCTGGAAGATGCCGTGCCAATGCTAGTAATAAAATCATCAATTTATAGTGCACGCCAATAGAAAAAAATGTTCAAACATACAATGGATGTACTTTTTAGCATAGTATCATCGTTGAGTGTGTTGATAACGTTGATCTGGATAGTGTCACTCTGTAGAGATTGAATCAGTTTCAGGTTTACAGGAAGATTAGTGGTGAGATGCTCCTACCTTGTTTCCTACGACGGGGATACCGATGACAGTGCCAGAGGAACCTGCAAGAATAGCGGTACGGTTGAATCCATCAGGGCTCACGAGAGCACTGGAAATAACCATATCGCCAGTGGGTCCAATAGTGGCTGCCAGGGAGGTACCACACAATAGAGCAAGTGGAAGAAGCAAAGAGAGAGATTGAAGAGTCATGCTTGGTAGCGTGTAAGTTGTAACAGAAAAGACTGTGTAACCCAAACTTGCCAGTAAACAGGTCGAAGAAAGGCGTTGAGATGGTGAGGCAAATTAGCGCAACATTTTATAGCGTTGAGCGTCTTTCGTGAGCTGTAAGTCAATGTAACAAGGGAACCGATCTTCGCACAAGAGTTTTGGACTGAAGGGGCACATATTCCTTGTTTGCTTTCGTTAGTCCGTCAAGTATTCGAGAGTCGTGAGTGAGTGTGTGAATCTGAGAGAGTTTCGCCTTTCGAATAAGTAGCCCTTGGTGTTCCTGAGGCTCTACTGCGACGTTTCGGATTAGATGACGACACCGAGGTGTGATAGAAGGATTTCCCTTCTCAGCGGCCGGGGCCTGCTCGAAAGTACCTCCGCCCCTTCTATGCTCACCCTCGCCAGAATGGGCAGGTGCATCAAAACCTCAATATACCACCGCAGCCTGTCGATATTTTGTTGACGCTTCCCGATGCCGGCAGGTCCAACAGAAAGAAACTAGTCACCAGAGGAATAACGGCAGTGAAAAGGCAGGGCAAGAGAATGTCTAGACGCCTCGAATTGAATACGGATAGCTTTCTTGGGCGTCTGAGCATGAATCATTGCGCAGTAAATTCTGTCAAGAAGAGGCATAGACACCGACAGTAGTGTTTCCAAAAGGCGAAGTCGACTATCATCTCGTCTTTCGGCTGCTTACAGGTGACTAGAAGAGATGCAAAGAAATCACTTTCAATGTTTGAGCGGGAGGATGTGAGCGGGAGGATCATGATGTGACACGTTGACGCCACGTGAGATTTTCGGTGCCACAACAACCGAATAACGGCCCGGGTAGACAGGGCCGGCTAGCGGCAAGGCTCGCTGCTTCCTGCTCCGCAGACGTAAAATAGTATATCGTCCAGCTTCGTCTATCGTGATCGGGAAAGGTGCCAGCTAGGAATGTGTAGGTTGGGCTGGAGTGGCGGCGGAGCCGCCCTCGGGGCGCGGAGCAAGTCGAACGCTCGGGTGGGCGGGAGACTTGCTGGCTATCCTGATCTAGCACCTTAGACTGACCACCTGTGATGTAGAAGAAAACTCTCTAATGCGATGGAATTACTGCTCTAGGCTACTAACGTATTTACAATTACGAGAGTGTGTGCTATCAAACAAACTGAATGATCAATGATTAAGTGACTCTAATAGGGAAGGGAGGGAGGGTGCAATGGAGAAAACTATTGGAAGCTAAGAGCGACGAGCGCGAAGGCCTCGTCGACGTTCAGGATGGGAAGACCAAAGCGTGGGAACGGACGAGGCTCCCATCTCTAGCCGCTCAGCTGGAAGCTGGTGCCGGTTCGTTCCTTCCGGCACCTACCACAAAAAACCTTGTTGAACTTGGTCCGTGCCCCAGGGGTTCACTTATAGTTTAGGTAGTAGACCACGTCGGTCGCCAACCGCCCCCAGAATTCAGCTTGTCCACGCTGACACACGGGTCCACGGATGCCCTCATTCTTCCACTCGAAATATTTCAATGATATTTTGCTATTTTGCAATAGAACTCGTATGCAATTCCAGTGATATCCTACTACAGGTGTTAAAAGGAACAAGAGGGTTTACACTGCGCAATCAAATTACTGTGGTGACTCGTGAGCCATTCGAGCGAGGAGTTGGCGAGGAGCATTAAAGAAAGGAGCACCGAACAGGAGAAAGAAATCTTTCACTGCGGAATCAAATAACCTGTGGTGTGAGCAACATCAGCCTAATTACTTAGCTCCCGGCAAACTGATGTCAAAATTAAAAGACGACGGGAGAAGACAGGTGAACTGGTGAGTTTGTCTTATTTGGAAGCGAGATGATCGTTTGTTTGTATGCTGAAATGCTTTTCAGAAATGAAGTCCGGGAATACTGCCAATCACGCCCCCTCATTACCTCTTCCTGTCAGTTACCCCTGATTGCGGCAAGATTTACTAGCTGCAACATCTTGTATGTAACATGGAAGAGTCGAAAAAGGTCAAAGAGACTTGGAATGCTTTCCCTTGCTTTCCCCCGACATCCGCGCTCGAAGATTCGATGCTTGATATCATCTTTCAGGCTCCCACAATTAAAAAAGTCTCTTTCTGGGGAACATTCGACTTGAAAGAAGTTACGAAGGTGGCGGCACGTATCAATGCGAGTCATTAACGAGATTAGATGGTGATTGTCTGGACTCGAACTCTGCTGGTCGCTGATTTACTTGGATCACGTCCTCAGCGCTTCAAGTAAAAGCAGGACTAGTTTTCCAGCTTTGGGGCGGCCTAGTGACGTACGTACGTACCTCTGCAATTCATGAAGTATATGTTCTCTCTCCTTACCATCACCCGACCAGTAATGGGGTCCGGAACAGAAGAATCAAGGATTCGGCATCGGCAGGTGGACAAGACAACTCATCATGTCTGGATAAGCAGCTTCCCCATACCGGCAACAGACCTTTCTTTGAATAGAGTCGATGAACGAGACCTCTCCCAAGTGGCTAAAAGGTGTCACGGGAAATGGCCTTGACGGGTCCTTGATATGGAACTTTGGTAAATGAAACTTTAACGAGTCTATGTAGCTATTCTCAAGCAACCTAACTTTGGTCTAGCTGAGGTACTGTCCTGCAGTGATAGCACCGAGTCAATACTTACTCCCAGAATGTCAGATGCTAAGTAACATACATTCACGGCAAAAAATCAATCCATCGCAAGCTGCAAGGCACACCCGTACGTACAAGTCATTAAATCTCCAGTCTATGTATATACTGTGAATTGTGAGTCCGATGCGCGGCAACACATTCTATCTGATATGCGCACTTCTTAGCAAACGCCGACCCCCCTGTCTGACTTTGAAGAGTCACGAATCCCCATGTATCTCCTACTCCGAACTTCGCCAGACATTTCCTCCAACTTTTCTATAGCTGCTGAAGGTCCCATGATATTTAGTATACTTACAAGGGGAGGGAAGAAAGAGGGGAGACCCGGGGCTCGTACAAAGGTACGGATTGACTTGTCGCCGTTTTGGAATCGATTCCCAGTCTTTACAGACTGTCGGAGATTATCCTCCTTTGTCCGTGAAAGAGTCTTTTGTCTAGACGATTGCGGGATGCGTTTGTAAGTATAATTACGGTTACGACATAAAGATTTGCTTCGTTTTATCTTTTGAGGTCATGTATTACCGTGGGTGTAAGCAGGTATTTGAAAGAGCCTAATACATTGCACATATACTGGTATAGTAAAGACAATCACTTCTACTAATTTGTGCTGACAGCCTCTCTGTGTAGAACGTCAAGATTCAAGACTAAACCGAAGTTCGTGGGGCTCAGTAACGAACGATTGACTTGAATCCTTGTGCTTACCGATCACTGTACTTCCTTCTCTCCTTCTCGGAGGTTAACCGACACTAGTTCCCGTTGAGGAACGGCTGAGTCTCGCGCTACACTCACGCGTCTGCTCTTTGCATGCCACGGATAATCGGAGTCAGTCTCAAGAGTCCCCAGGAAAAAACCCGAGTCTGTATTATTCAACATCCAACTTTCATCATGACTTCAAGGTCCCATTCCATACAAGCACCGATCGTACTTCCAAAGTCAGAAAGTTTGAATGCTTGAAGCTCTGGTAAGGGCGCGCACCACCGTGGGTTATTAGGTATGTAGTATTTTTCAATGAAGTTGTTAGAACTTCGAGTCAGCTGCGAGGAACAGATGAGAAGGCCGAGCCAGGTTCAACGGATTCTCTCCCAACCCCATAGCATAAATCGCTCAGGCGGTGTATCTCGGATGAACGAGGCAGGAAGACGGGATCGCACTAAGGCTGGGATGACTTATGTCGCTATAGCCTGGTGACAGCAGTGTGCACGACAAGGTGAAATGGAGTAGGTGGGGAACTAAGAAGAGAGGAGTGGACGAGAAACTCTCAATACATATAGGCAGGAGAAAGTATGGAGTACATACATCGCATATAGAAAAATCTGGGATCAACTAGCGTGACATAGATAGTGAGAAGAGTAAGATGTGGTCAGCAAGTAAGAGGAAAAAGCAGGATCAGTGGAGAAGCAGATACGAATGGCAGAAGGAAGAGCGAGGACCAGTAGAGAAATAAAAGACAAAGATGAAGGTGAGCATCGGAAGAGGAGAAGAGAGGCGAATTTGCAAGTACTTCAAAAGAAAGACGAAGCGGCGGTACCTTTGTTATTCATTATACACGTCACCGTCATCCTTAGTCAAGGATCAACAACAGAGAAACTGTGCTTTCATCAATCAGAACGGATTTCTTGCCCGTTTGTGTCATCCTCACGCTCTGGAACTTCCCTCCATTGCTGTTGAAATGCAGCGTCCCTATCTGTCTCGTTCCCCTCTTGTATTCAAGCTCCTGCGATCCATCAACCACCACCACATCGTTCATCTTGTTGCCCCTCGCATCAACCGTGCTGTAAACATCGCCTAACCTCCAACAGGTACCTCCACCTCGACATACCCAGGCGGCCGACCATACTTTTTATATGCAGGGAATACGTCCTTATCGTCTAGCTCGCCATAATAATCAACCACTGTCTGTCCTACGACCGCCTTCACCAATATCTACCGTACGTCATGTACGTGTGCGTGTGCGGTGGGAGCTGTGATGCCGGGTACAGCTCGGGTAGAGATACGGGTACGAAAAATCACTGCGAGGCTATAGGCTATGAGTACATTTGCAAGATTGCACCCTGTGAGATGGTGTGCGCAAAAAGTAGAACAGGATAGATCTGTTGTACGAGAAATCGTGGCGGCGAGAATTACGAGAATGTGATCTAGAGAATAAGGTCAGGAATCAGAGTAAAATCTAGTGGACATAAGGAGGGACATATACATTAAAGATAGATGACCGTTCGTTTTCACGGTGTCGACGATTTGTACTCCTTCAGCCCTATCGTGCTACTCGGCAATTGGAATCACCTTTCTCTCGGATTCGACGTCTGCAGGGATGCTTGGTAGCGGTTTGTCATAGAACGGTGCTCCTTCGTCACGGCGCTTTGTTCATCAACTCTGATGAAAGAAGAGATAGGACTAAGGACAATCTGTCTGTTGCTACCAAATGGATAAACAGCGATGGTAGCATACTGTGATGATGATGCAGGGTTCGGGTGCAATGGTGTTTAAGTGTGGTGAATATGTTTCGTATTGCCAGTGTATATCAGTACCTATGCTCACATCTGGTCCTGTACACATCACAATCAACCAATCTCGTTTTATACGGCATGCCATCTGGGTACATCGGCTCCTTGAACCCAATCTAACTGTCGACATTTGAATGGTGAAAAGGCTGAGAATAGTGCGAATGTGACTGTAAGTCGTGGAAAATATAGTTTTTATCCGGGTTGGTGAAGCAGGAGCTGGTGGGATCACATTGGAGCATGTTGAGGACTGAGTTGTCGAAGGTGAAGAAACGGAAAAAAGAGGATGTGTCGTCACGTGTGTCAAACGCGTGTGCAAGCACTGAAGCAGGTGCAAGCTGAGTCACCACCCAAATTCGCCCTTTAGGCTTATGCTTCAAAAGATACGCTCATTCGGCTCTAATTCCTGAAGAACTCTTGAACCGCTTGATGCAGATGCTCGACGCTTGATGAATGAACGGTCAGTTGTTCGACATGATCATGATATTCGTTACAAGCAAGAATGATTCAATTCTGAACGGGTTCAGCAGTTGAGTTACACCAGATCCAAGAACAAAATTTCGAAACTACCCCTTCTCTCCGTCCTCCTGATATCCAACACGTGGCCATGTCGCTCACCGTCCTACTCTGACTGGTTCTCCATGTTCTCCCCAGTACCACTCCCACTCCCACCATGACTCCTGTTTCCGTTTCCAAACACATGCTCGTACTCTGGTGGTAATGTCTCCTCAACAACAACCTCAACTCTTCCCACATCTATCTCCCTACGCAGCGCGCGCTCAACCCTCGTTCTCGTTCCCGTCTCCGTCGTCAACGGAAGTGCCTCCGTGCTTGAACCCGAGTTGACGATATCGGTGTTAGGCGAGTTATATCCCCTCTTCTCGTTTCTTACACCTGATCCCGATCCAGATGATACCCTCGTCGTCTCATTGGTACTCTCAAGCCCTTTCTTTCCCCCACCTCCCCCACGCGTTTGATATGCCTGCAGTGGCATTGAGTCTGGGGGGTTAAGTATGAACGGAGATAACGCTCTTGGATCGTTCGTCTTGACGGTGGGCCTTTGATATGGTCGTCGTTTTCGATATCGGCGGAGGAGGATGAAGAGGGTTAGGGAGAGGATTAGTAGGCCACTTAGGAGAGGACCCAAGATTGCTCCAAGGGGGATTGAGGATGGAGAGGAAGATTGGGAAGGGACGATCGACGAGGATGCGGGTGTGGATGTGGAAGGGGTGGCAGTATCGAAGGTTTTTGCAGAAGTAGGGGAGGAGGAGGAGGAGGAAGATTGGCGAGGGCTGGTTAATGTGGATGCGGAGGCGGATGCGGATGTCGAGGGAGTAGCATCTGAAACAGGACTTTCTACGGAAGGGGAGGAAGAGATGGAGGAGGAAGATGAAGAAGACGAGTCATCCTCGACTTGAATAACAAACTGATCCAACGTAATCTGCGAGTTCCCTCCAAACCTCGGATCAGCCTGATTCGTCAAAATAACTTTATGAAATCCAGGTGTAGGAAAGGACGTAGACCAAAGTACGATCTGTTCGAGTCACCAGGGGGTTGTAGATGGTTAATCATTGGACATCACATAGCCTAGGAACCAACGACAGCGTGATATAGAAAAGATATAGGTACCTACAGGAGGATTCTTTCCATCATCCGTCCTATTCACTGCATCCAGAGTTACGAATCCTGTCTCGGAGTTGTTGGTTACAGCTGATCTTGGGTCACAATCGAGGCATATTGCGTAGAGACCTCCACAACATCGTGGGATACCGTAGTAGTACACTGCGTTGGCTTCCTCTGAACGTCGGTAAGTAATACTTTCTCCCTGTAAATTATAACACTGTAACTCACGAGGAAATACTACATAGTAAAACAACCATTGAATACTTCCCTCGACGAGTTACTGCATGAACTCACCAAAAGTAACATTAGCAGACCTATCAGTCGTACTAGATAACGTCCCACTTTGTCCCGTATTAGCAGCTTGATAACTTCCATTCGTAGTCCAATCTCCGGCATATTGAAGAACGCTCGTGTCGGTATCAGTGTTGTCGAAAGTGATGTTCGTTAGGCCCATTCTCCGCCAAGTCGGGGCAGTGGCAATTTGGGTCTTGGATCGGAATGCTCGAATCCCTTTGGTAAGGAGGAGGACGTGGAGTAAGGTGAAGAGAGAGACAAAGTAAGTGCCAACAATCAAAACAAAGTGCGGGTACTGACTTTGCTTGCTCAGTGAGGTGCATTTATCTGAGCACACGCATATTCAGCTGCTTATGAAGTAACTGCTGTAGTTACTTACCCGCCATCTCACCTCGGTAAGAATCTGATGATCTGCACAACTACGACGTGATGATCCCTGGACCATGAACCTTCCTTTTTTGAGTCGGGGATAGAAGGTCCGAGCACTTGAGCTATCGTGTATTGGGTTGGATATCATGATGATTGATACAATATGTAACTTTGCCTCAGCTCAGCATATCCAAGAGCACTTATCACTGTGGATAATAAACCCTATTACAATGATTGTGTATCCCAAGTGTAATGATTGTGAAACACAATCAAAAAGCAAGAGTTCGAAGAGCCCCCCATTGAAAAATGATTGTGTTTCACAATCACAAGTCATGCAAAAACACAATTTAATTGACATTTTCACAATCATCCTGAGTGCGATTCCACTTAGGATGATTGGGGTTTTAGGACTATCCTAACGCTGGCTGTACCCGCTATTTGCAGCTTGTCTCATTGTCTAATGAAGTTCAGGATCAAATATAAGTATCATTGACACATAACTACTACTACTATACATAGAATGCTATTTAAAGGTAGAATTCAGCCAGCGGACACGTACGTCTAAGCAGGAAACGAGGCAGGTCTGAGAAAACCGACAAATCAGTTGAGACTGTTGAGAATATTTGCAAACTAACTACATACCGAGAAAGTTCTTGATGACCTCTGCTTCTCGGAAATGTCTGACCACATTACAGGGAGAGGCAGCTACACGCTTTGCGATTACTTTGTGAGCTGTTTGCAACGGCTTAAGAAATCAACGAAATTGGAACACAAAAAATAGGAACCTACCGAATTCATGCGTGATGGGCACTATGCCTGTCGATGGAGCTCTTGTTGAGAATGTGGAAGAGCCCGTCTTCGAGCTTGTCTATTGGCGCTGGAGCAACTGGAGAAGGCTGAGGAAGGTAGGTAGATCCACAAGAAGTTCGACAGTGCTGGAGCTCAGGCCTAGAAAGTCTTTCGTCGCAATAATACAACATACGTGTAAGCTAAGGCATTCAAAGGAAAAGATCGTAATAACGGACGTACCACAAGTTCTCGAGCAGCAACACACATTCCTAGCTTAATATATGCGTCATAATCCCTCGTCATCTGTTGAATACGGAGCCTGGTGTACTTGATATGGAAATCGTTAGTGGGCTAGAAAGCTGAAGATCGTCACCTGTTCAAGCTTGGTAAAGAAATGTTCTGTTCTGGTCTCCTAGAACAGCCAAGTTAGGAGTTTGGATCTTCGTCACTGCATTTGAGCAGCGAGGCTTCCAGAGATGACGATGAGCGGTGAGCAGAATGATGGGGGGAAGGAAAGCATGGGGAGGGGAGTTTTGTGCGAAGTCTTGATTGGCACGATGGACGACGTAGGGTGACATCATCAAAGAGCCACGTGATACAGAAGCGGCAACTTCCGATACTTCTTGACTGTCGTTCGGCCCGACATGCTCACCTCACTGGTCAGTGGACTGAGCTCACTGCCCACTCTGCGGCAGTTTTGACAGCTTGAGTTGGCTGCCGGTGACCGAGCAAGTCTATAGTCTGACTCGGCATACAGATCCGCCGGGGACAGTCATGAGTCGCGTACCAGCTAGAATTCAAGTAGAATCTTATGTTCTGTTGAAATACTCAATATGATTGTGTTGAGATATCATATCTATCAGAATGATTGTGGTAACTTTTTGCGCACTCAAAATGATTGTGGTAACTTTTCGTGCACTCAAAATGATTGTGCTGGGGACCCACTCAAAATGAATGCGGTCAAAACACAATCATCTTGACTGGACAAATCGTGTTTGATTGTGTTTCCCAATAACTTTGATTGTGTTTTCTTCCCGCAGTGGACAGTTGCGAGATGAAGTGACGACGATAATCCTACATTTACTTGAGACTGGGTACATAGAATTATACATGAAACACTTGTTAAACTTCGTGCTACAGGCGTAGCTGCTGGACTCTAATTCATCCACCGTCCGCTTCGCCTCCATTCACACAATTCCCAAGCTATCTTACCAGGGCGCGTCTGGGTCATGCACCATTCCCTCAACATTCGTTCCAATCCCAAACTCTCTCCATTTACTCATATCCTCCAATCGCTCCCTCAACACTTTCTCAGTCAACACCACCGCATCTTCACCTAAAGAAAATCGAGCTGGAAGAGGTCTATCTACTTGGTTGATCACATCTAAAAGCTTTTGTGCGCCTTTGATAGGATCGCCTAGTTCTTGTCCAGCCCGCTCTCTGAAGAGACGAGTGAAGTCGTGGGCTGCATCGTATCCAGTAATCTGAATAGCGTTTCATTTTAGTATCAAAGCTTTGATGATGAAATAACCCAGATCACGAACCTCCTTTGACGGGACTTGAGCGTTGGAACCAGCAACGGCCGTACGAAAAGCTCCTAGATCAACAGCCATGGCGCGTATATTGAATGGTGATAGTTCTTTCGACCAAGCGTCCGTGAGGGCTGTTCCGTATCAATCAACTGTCATCAGATATAGATAATGCAACGTACCATCTAGAGCAGCCTTCGATGCGCAGTAGACTGCTGAGCCACTCAGCGCCAGATACGCTCCTTGAGAGCTGATGTTCACGATGGTACCAGATTTACGTTCACGGAAATGAGGGAGAAAAGCAGTGGTAAGGTTTATAACACCGAAGAAGTTCGTGTTAAACTGTGCTTGAATCTCCTCTGGACTGAGAACATATCCCTGATCAGCCTTTAAGCTACGCATCCAGAGAAGAACCTTCCACGTACGAGTTTTCTTCGATAGCACCAGCTAGTAAGTACCCAGCATTATTGATTAAAACGTCCACCTTTCCACTAAAAAGCTCGCGTCATCATTAACTCCTCAATTCACCCGAAGAAATCACTCACAAAGCACCAATAGCCTCTTTCGCAAACCCCTGCAGCTCCTCCGGTCTACTAGTCACGTCCAACTCGAACACTTTCGCGCCTTTCTTCTGCAAATCCTCAATCGCAGATATCCTTCGAGCCGTCGCGATCACTCTCATACCCCGCGCGAGAGCTTCTTCCGCCAGAGAGCGACCAAAACCCGTGGAACATCCTGTTATGAGAATCACAGAAACATCGGTCATTGTTCTTCTTGAAACGAGAAATCTATGAGTTCTACAGTTCAGTTGGTGAAATTGAGTGCATTTGGGTTGAACACTCCTCGTTATATAGGTTCCTCGAAACACGTTACACCAGTGGGAATAAACTAAGGACTCGGAGTCGGAGTAGAATATCGTAGAAGTTCTTGAGAAGTTCAGAGTCCTCCGGGCCCGAATTCAAGTGAATGACTAAGTTATCTTATCAGATAGCTGACAAACAATCCGTTTCGTATCGGTTTACGCGTGGCACTCTTTGAATCTGGATTCAACGACGAAGGAAAGCTCAGCGTGTACTTACACCTGGAAATTCACAGACCATATGTTTGGGCGCGTTCTTAAGCCCCGAGGAGAAGGAATCTTTCATCATTTGGATTGTGGATTGCGTTTGGGGCGAGATGGACTATCAGGAGAAGACTCGGAGCAGGTTACGTAGGCCAATCAAAGACCAATGACTCACAAATGACTCGTGTACTAGTAAGCTCATTCTTGATTCTTAGAAGTTGACGAAGCCGAAGGCAAAATGTACGCGTCATGCGAACCCGAAGGGACTAGCGGTATCTGAGCGGTATGATGGTCTGGAATTTCAAGCTCAATAGTACCGCAACACAACAGTCAGCAGGTTGACGTTCATACTGATACAGATAGTGGATTAACAGAGAACTCGAGTTGAAAACGATACATAGCATCTATCAGTGCGCAAAGTACCTCCTAACTATTCATAACCATCCATCGTAGATCTTGCATAGATCACTCCTTCCTTACGATCCCGTACACAGAATACTTCAAGTGCCATGACTGGCGAACCCCACTGAGGCCCGGGCCTATCACTGGCAAGTCTATTTCTCCATATACCCCAATTCAATCGCTTTGATTTGCAGACCCTATCATACACAACACATAACACAAGTTCAGTTCAGTTTCTCGCATCGCATTAGAAATCGTATCATTAAAAACGAACTCACCAAGTACTTTGATCCTATTCTAGAATCGTTAAAACCTCCGGGGGCGTACCAAAACTACTCACAAAGTWTCAGTCAACAATACGGAGCATAGGGCCTATGTGAAGAGTGATAAACGCACCCCAGGATGACCAGTCCTCTTATACGCAGCCCTAAGCTCTCCTTCATCATCCATACCCCAAACAGGTCCTGCCTTATCCATAGTCTCCTTACCAAACAACTGTTCCATTACTTCTCCGAATTGGGTGTATCCGGTTCTGTACGAAGATACCCGGAATGAATACTTCAGGATGAAGTTTACGGGGACGAGGAGACTTGGTACTTACGCCATGACAATCAAATCTGCTTCGAGGGTCGAACCGTCAGTGAATATCACGGTGTTTTCTTCCATTCTGGAAATTTCGACGCCGGATTTTACGTTGATTTTGCCTGAGATGATTCGTTCGCCACAGCCTACGTCAAGCCCTGACGACGGAAGTAAGCATAGCTTTGATCAGATGCGCATCAGTCGACCTTCACTTACAGAACTCTAAAAAGATATAATAATATAATCCATGAGCTAAATCCGCTTTCCATGGTTAAAAAGAAAACCCCACACTTACTCCCAAACTTCTGCGCAATCAAAGGAAACAACCCCGCCTCACCCGGTCCTTTATTCACCATCATCCCAGCCTTCCTCAGTCCCTCCAGCAACCCCTCATCCTTCTCCCAAAGAAACTCCCTCATAACCTCCCCAATAATCCTATGCGTCAACTTCAACGGTTTAGCCTCGCCCTTAAAATCACATACATCTGTCGGAACACCCGGTGGGAACGCTTGATACAACAACGCGTTACTCGTCGAAGAACTCTGTACGCATATGGATGATCGTTGGATTATTGTTACGGATTGCGCGCCGCGGACGGAGAGGTCTTGTGAGATGTCTGCGGCGCTGTTACCTGTTCCTACGACGATACAACGTTTACCTACGTACGCCGATCCGCCGGTGAATGAAGATGAGTGGATGATTTCGCCGTTGAAGAGTGTGTTCATTCCGGGGATTTGGGGGATGTAGGGTTCGCCGAGTTGACCTGTGGCGATGACGATGTGTTTTGGGTGGATTGTTATGTGGTTCCCTTTTCGATCGATCGTCACGGTCCATTTCTTAGTGGTGGGGTTGTAAGAAGGTGTTGGGAGTGGTTTGGATGAAGTCCAGATACGGAGGTCTTGAGAGATGGCGTATTGTTCGAGCCAATCGGCTACTTTATCTTTTGGGGTGAATTTTGGCCAGTTGGATGGGTAGGGTTGGTAGAGCACTGTAGTGTGTCGTGGAGTAGAGTAGAGAAAATGGTTATCAGATAAATTGTTAGTGAGATAGGTGATACGTGTACTCAACTTGCATGATGTTCTTTAGGCGTATGAAGCGTCAACATAGGATACCTCCTCCTCCACTGATCGCCAACCCTCTCATTCATCTCAACAACAAGCGTCGAAATACGCATTTGTTGAAACCTAGCAGCGACTTGTAAACCATTTTGACCTGCACCGACTAAAGGTATGGTCAATGCATCGTCGCAGGGAACAAGACGGGACAAGACGACGACAAAACGACATACTAATCAAAACATCCGGATCCTCTTCTACCTTCCTCCACCTTTCCTCTCTCACTTCACTCCAAGCAAACGTATGCCCCTCATAAACACCCACCTCCGCACCAACCTCCTCGAATCCGCTCAAAGAATCCAACATCAAAAACACCGTAAACGCCTTCCACTCGCCGTCGACGTCAGGTAAGAGAGAGAAATACCCCTTGCCTTTACCAATAGGCGTGTCGAACCTAAACCCCGATGCTACGCCTTCTTGAGAAGGTAAGACGGTGTCGTTCGTAGGTCCCAAATAGATATCATCCGTGATAAGGGATAGATTAGTTATTGAAGAAACACCAGAACCAGCCTGAGAATTGTTGCGACTGAGGTGCTCTTCGAAGTAGTTAGTTATGCTCCTTCGACCGTGGAGTGTCCGAAGTGACCACGTTAACACCAACGCATCTCTCAGCCAACCATCTGTATGGAAGAGAGACATAAGTCGTGGAAAGTCGGATTTGGAGAGTGATTCAGAGAAAGATTCAAGCCAGGTTGATGCGATTGCGAGGGGTTTTGCCTTTGTTTCCCCTGATTCCCCGGGACCTTTCCCTTCCCCTGAAGCGTTGGTATTGGTAGGCCGAATCTGTGTCTGTGTCGCGGTCATAATACCCAGTAACGGGTGGATAGTTAGATAGATGGGAAGTGGGAAAATCAAGACGCAGAGAGCCTATATTTATACGTACGTACATCCAAGTCATTCTTACAATACATTTCGCCCCAGCCCAGCCCCAGCCCCACATACGGTACGGTACCGTTTCACTCTCACGAAACGTCTCCGTGCGTACTATTTCCCAGATACGCAATCCAGCGGAGCGGTCACAAGACGCGTACAGGGCTATGATTCGGATTCCGTTCAGAGAAGTTGATCATTATCGTCGGGGGCCGAAATTCGAGACGTGTATACCAGTGAAATCGAGTTCTAGTCCAGAAGTGCTAGTGAATCTTGAAAGGGATATCTCGCGAGGCTTCACCACAAACCCGATTTTCGCAACGGACCAAGGTAAACGGAAGAAAGAGATCTATGCGTCTGTACATACGAGCTGGCGCTGGCAAGTGCCCAACTCAACGCAAGTACCCGGGGTAAACAGATCTACCTTCGTCGACGGTCGTCGTTCGAACATTATAACAACTCCGACTTTAACTCCGCCCGTCTCATTCACCGGCACCGGTTCCATTTCTGTACCTCGGTCGGACCAGCAATCCTTCCTCCGAGTCCGACATTCAAACAACATGGCATCGCACTTTACTCATGTCATTCTTAACAACCCTACAAGCCCACCTAACTCCCCAAAAATTCACATCACTCAAAACAGCTGCTGGGGATGGTTTGTACCTCCTTCATCTTACAATTAGATGAAGTGAAGACGTGGTTAGAAGGGGAGTGTGTTGCAGGGGTATGTTGAGGAGGAGGTTTGAACAGACAAATGCCACTGGCCTGTATAGTGCTTAGGTTCTTGSCAGTGGTGGTATCAGTTGTGATGAATAAGACAGGAACAAAGGGGTAGGTAGCATTTAGAGAAGACATGGAGACTATATAATCATAAGTGAGTGGGAGGGAGGAAAGAGTACCTTGAGGGAAGCAGGCCTTTGAAGCTAATTGTTCTAAGTTCAGATTGACACCTGCTTCCTAATACCAACCAGGGTGAGACAAAGCTGTTTTTGTTTTGTTTACCATGTAAGTACTCACATGTGGAAGCCTGCCGTGAACTCCTCACAGTAGGCAACACTAACAGGAACAAATCAGACATGAAGTGAATCTGCAGAATGTCTATATTGAGACAGAAAAGGATGAGAGTGAAGAGATGAGAGACTATGTGAGATGATGAGAGTATGAAGTAAAAGAGTAAGTATTGTTGTAGGTAGGAGATGTGAGATATAGAGCAGTGAGGTGTTTGTACATGTAGCTATAGTGTGTAAGTCATGTGTAGATCATGTGAGTTAAGCCCTCTACTCAAATCAACAAAGGCTTCTAGGATGAGGTTGTTGATTGTCCAAGTTACTATGCTATTACTGTGACTCCTCTACTCAAATTAACAAGGGCTTCTTGATGAGATCTTGTTGACTGTTACTATGCTCCTACTGTGACCCCTCTATTTAAATCAGCAAGGGCTCTTTAATGAGACCCTATTGATTGTTACTATGCTCCTACTGTGACCCCTCTTCTCAAATCAACAAGGGCTTCTTGATGAGACCATGTTGATTGTTAGTACTATGCTTCTACTATGACCCCTTTACTCAAATCAACAAGAGTTTCTTGATGAGACTTGTTGATTGTTACTATGCTCCCACTGTAACATTTTTATCCACTAAACTACTTGCATTCTAATCAAAGAACACCATCTCATCAAACTGAATGCTCATCTCAGTTGCTTTCATCTGAGAGCTCACTGCCTTATCTACAAGATATCAGTGTGAGAAGTGAACTACCATCAATCAAGTTGCAATTTAAGAACACGGCTGTTGGATATAAGTAAGTCTTGTCAGAGAGTAGATGATGTTGTTTCTCTGCATTCTTGCAAGTGTCTACTACTCAAGATGACACCAGATGAAAATGCTCTACTTTCTGAAATTGGCTCTATCATTTTGCTGAATACTGCAGTACTTGTTATATATGCTGTAGGATATGGTGAATGACAACTACATCTAATGGTTGATTAACTAATTGTTCTGATTTTATTTAAGCCTTCTTCATTCTTCTTGCTTTCTTGACAATAAGGGCTCTCATGTGAGTAACTGTATTAAATTCAAACTTTTTCTGATCCTTGTCTGATTCTAGATATCAGGGAATGAAGGGCAGGGCACAGAAGACACTCTTTTGCTTGATCTGTCTTTCATCTCTCATGTTCACTGTGGATATAGCAGTTCAGCTAGGAGGAATATTCTTTCGGTATAGAGATGAATTGACAGGAAATTCCTCACTCTCTTTGAAGGAAAGGATTGCAAAGACAAATAGTCTTGCTGGACCACTAGATGCATTTGGAAACTGGCCACCTACAGTAAATGTAAGTAAGGTCCACTCAAGCCTTCATGCTTAATTGAGAGAAAAAGACTGTTCTTCTTGGTGATATGGCTATTGCTTGGAGAGCATGGGTAATGTGGCCAAGGAATGCCTGGGTTCAATCAAGTCTGATTCTCTTAATGCTAGCCAATATTGGTGAGGTTATTATATTCTATAGTTGA